>JADRCC010534541.1:0-12905 GCA_019843855.1 Hylomyscus alleni
GTGTCTGTCTTTATTTAATATCTTAATATTTATGTTTGTGTGTATATGTGTGGGGAGGTATGTGGGCTGTGGTGCATGTATGATGGTCAAATGACAGCTTGTAGAGTCAGCTTTCTCCACCATGTGGGGCCTGGGGATTGAACTCAGGTTGTTAGACTTGGTAGCAAGCCCCTTTACTCGCTGAACCATCTCACTGGCCCAGTGCGGCTTATCTGAATTGCAATGTACTGTGAGTATAAAATAAATACTCAGCTTGAAAGACAAGAAAAAGAACACAAACTATTTCATTAACGTTGTTTAACTAATCACATGGTGTGTTATATAGGTTAAGATTTATTATTTTTAGTTATGTATACTTATATGTGTCTAAATGTGGGTGTGTGCATGTGAGTGCTGGTGCCCTGGGAGGCCAGAGGTGTTGGAGCTCCTGGAGCTGCAGTTACACAGTTGTAAGTTGCCATGTAGGCGGGTATCGAATGTAGTGCCTCTGTATGAGCAGCCAGTGCTCTTAACCCCTGAGCCATCTCCATCTCTCCATATCTTAATTTTTGATATTGAAATAAATTGAGGTAAATGATTTCATTTTGCTTTCCTTACTTTGATAATTAGAAAGTTTGTCATTGCGTATGTGGGTCATGTTCTATTTCTATTGGACAGTGCTGACCTTGACCCAGGAATGTTTCAACTCCCTTGTCCCACATGGATATTGAATGAGCCCATGGGAATAATATGTGTCCCACCTCATTTAGTCAGTCAAGCCCTGGTTGGACTCAAGAGAATGAAGACCATTATTTCTCCAGGCTGGGTGTTGAAAGTCTCTCACTTTGTACTGCTTAGGTGAGAGGCCCTGTGTCCCTACACTGCCTGGCATGGGCTAGCTTCAGACGACACTTGCAGAGCTATGTCTTTCCTCTGTCCCTAGCCGAGAACTGAGGGGTGAAGAAGATATTGCTTAATTGTGCTTACCTCTCCTCTGCTGGTCTCTCTTCTGGCTCCCAACTGAATTCTAGAGTGGTACCCACCTCCGTGACGTATTTATTGGTGATACCACTTCCTGTCTTACTCCCCACTTGTCTCTTCTTAATCCAATCAGATTTAAAGTTTGGCTTAAGTGAGATTTTTATACAGTAAAATCCATTTTACTTAAAAAAAACAATGGTCAGGCATGTTCTCTCATCAGTTAGATGGCGGATAGGTGATTGGGATTTGAGGACAAGAACACAAAAACTGAGAGATGGAAGGATTTGATGGGCAGAAGAGGTCTAGATTACATTCAGTTGGCCATTTAATCATTTCCACAATAATCTCTTGCTGCTGTGTGCTGAGCACTTAAAAAAAAACCAATACAATTACATCTATTTTAAATAATGTTTTTACATTTGTTTGCTTGTTTAATGAGTATGAATGTGTGCCACTGTGGGGACGTGGAGGTTTGAAGACAGTTTTTGGGAAGTGGTCCTTTCTATCATGTGAGCCCTGGGATGGAGCTCAGCTTCTCTGGCTTACTGGTAGTCTTGGCTGTATAGCTCAGTGTGGCTCTCAACTTAAGATCCTCCTGTATCAGCCTCCCCAGGGTTGTGGTTTCAGGTGTTTGCCACCAAGCCCGGCCTGAAGCACAATTACAAAAGTTCCTTAGACTCTGATGTAATGATGCTTGTTCTCCAGGTGTGCGCGTGAGACAAGTGTTCTACCACTGACCTACACCTTTGGCTTTTGGCCTTTTGTCTGAGACTGAGCCGATGGTTAGTAGGCTGTGGGCAGCTTCAGGATTGAGGTTATTCACAAAAGAGAGCAACACAGGATGACTGGACTGGGTCTTTTTAGCTCCATGATTCAATCTGGTATGGGAGGGCAAGGCTGGATCACAAATGTTTGCTTTACTCCATACTTCCTGTGTCGTTAAGTTAGAAGCAAAGCCAACAGAAAGGGTTCTATTGGCAACAAACTGATGGCGTATGTCCAAGATCCCACCCAGCACTTGGCTATGTAGGGAGTTTGAGGCCATCCTGGGCTACATGAGATCCTACTTCAGAAAAACAAAACCAACAAACTCACTAGTCAATCGACTTAGCCAAACAAAACACAATGACAGGGGCCAGTGAGTTTCTAGATAGTTAGGATATGGGGGTTTCTGGGGAGTGGCGTGTCTGAAGACAGCAAGGGCACTCTTCTGCTCTTCCATAAGATTGATCTGGACATCTATTTTTCTGAATCCCCCTTTGCATCCTTTCTAATAAACCGACAAATACGGTTATCCCCCAAAGTTATGTGAGTCACCTCAGCAGGTTTTTTTCAACCGTAGGAGGAGATTGTGGCGCAACCAAAATAGCCTCCAGCTTGAGATGGAGATTTGCATTGGGGGCAGAAAGCTGGAGGCAGCAGGGTGTGTTCAAGGTCACCCTGGAGTCTGGGGGACCTGACTTCTCAACACAGGGCAGCTGTGTCTCATGATAAATGGAGACAAAATGGTTTGTTTTTTTTCCAGGTGATTTCTTCCCCCCTCAACTCTTAGTGTGGAGAGTTAAGGCTGTGACGATTCCTCCTCCGTACAATCATTGCAGATCTAGCCTGCTGCTACGCAGCTGAACCTTGGTACCGGGAACTCTCAGCACAGCTGCCGAATGGGCCTGAGGTGTGAATGTTTTCCAGAGAGATCACAGAGAAGGGGCACAGAGAATCCATCTCGTGGGGCCCCCTTCTGCAGTGAATTCTTGGCATTAAAGGCAGAAAGACTTACCCCCATTTCAGGTACAGGGCTTTCTCAAGATAGGCTGAGCGGATGGGACAGCTGAGTTGAGCCCGTTCAGTGTCGGGGTGACTTAATTGCACAAGCTGAAGCTCTAAGAGCGGGATGAAAACTGACAACTTGGACCTCCACAGAGTAATTGTGTCCTAGCTGTCCCCAGAACAAGGTACTAAGAACAAAACAGATAACTGTGTGGGTCTCTGGAGATTTGAAATCAACAAAAGGGACAACTTCTTGGTCCCCCAGGTCCTTCATTTTTGGAGAAAGGGCTTCCATATGTTGGCCAGACTGATCTTGAATTTTTGAGCCCAAGTCATCTTTTGTCCCAGCTTGCTGAGGTAGGACTACTGCCATACACCATTGCACCTCGCTTACTAGTAGGGTTTGATGGAGGTAGGTGCGGGGGGCCACCCATGGAGATATTTCATCTCTGGTAACTGACTTAGCTTGGGCCTAAGCTCTGCTGTGGGCAAATGTCTTAGAGACAATATGAAAGAGAGTGGAGGCCCTGATGAGTCTGAACCTTTCTTCCAGGTTAGCTAGAACTTCTGAGTTGCTCTCTCTCCTTCCCATTACTGTGAGACAGGGTATCATGTAGTTTAGACTTGACTCTGATATGTAGCTAAGAATGACTTTGAATTTTTCATCCTTCTGCCTGTGCCTCCTGAGTGCTGGGATTACTGGTATGCAGTTAAAAAAAAGTTATTTTGAGATTTTATTTATTTTTATTTTATGTCTACAAGCGTTTTGCTTGCATGAATGTCTGGGCAGCGTGCTCCAGATCTTCTGATTCCGGAGTTAGACTGTTAGGAGCTGCCATGTGGGTACTGAGAATGGCACTTAGGTCTGGAAGCACAGTCGACTTTTTGTTGTTGTTTTTTGTTTGTTTCTTTAAGATGGGGTTTCTTTGTGTCTAGTAAGTCATTCTTCAGACCAGCTGATCTTGAACTCAGCTGTCTGTCTGTCTCTGCCTCCTGAGTGCTGGGATTGAAGATGTGCCTCACCATTGCTAAGCATACAGCTCTTGACCACTGAACATTAATTCTCCAGTCCCCACACGTAGTTTTTTTTTATAGTTTTCATCAGTCATGTTTTGTTTTACCTTAGGTCTCTGAGCTACCCAGTCTCTGATTCTTGGGCATCCAGGCAGTGTAGGGCATTGGCTCCTTCTCATGGAGCGGGTTTTAAGTTAAAGCAGACATTGCCTGGCCACCCTGACAGGTTCCGCACCACCATTGCCCTAGCACGTCTTTCGGGCAGGACAGATTGTAGGTTGAGGGTTTTGTGGCGAGTTGGTGTCCAGGTTTCTCTTTCTGTAGTTTGCAGAGTACCTTCTCGAGTCAGAGGCTATAAAATAAGAGATGAAGGCTCCATGCAGGCACCAGCTTGACCTCTATGTTCAAATGAGCTCTGTGGATGTTGTCCTTGGCAACAGTTCTAGCATCAGCTTGGATTGTTTAGGGATCTCCATTGGATTCCCCCATCCCGCCCCAGTCAACAACTTAACCCAATGGACCCAGTCCCACCACTAGAAGCCTTGTCTGGCCACAAAACATGGCAAGTTAAGACTCTGTGTCCTCCATTACTATGAGTCCTCATTAGGTCATCCTCAGAGATCCCAGGAAGTTTCCACTGCACTAGGTCAGTTCCCATACTCCCCAGTTCTAGCTGTCTCTCCCCCACTCTCTCTCCAGTCCCCCCATCTTCTTTCTCACTCCCATCCCCCATGCCCAGGCCACCCACAAAATTTATTCTAATTCTCCTTCCCAGAATAATCCATGTATCCCCAGAGTCCTCCTCTGTCTCAAACTTCTCTGGATCTGTGGATTGTAGCTTTATCATCATTTATTTAACAGCTTAATATCCATTATAAGTGAGTGCATGACATATTTGTCTTTCTGAGTTAAGGTCACCTCACCCAACATGATTATTTTTTCTAGGCGCATCCATTTGTCTGAAAATTTTATGATGTCATTTTAAATGTTATTACAGCTGAGAAATACCCCATTATATAAACATGCCACATTTTCTTTATCCATTCTTCAGTTGATAGATATCTAGATTGCTTCCAGTTTCTGGATATTATGAGTAAAGCTATGGGAGAAGGAGGCCCTCGGTCCTGTGAAGGCTGTATGCTCCAGTATAGGGGAATGCCAGGGCTGGGAAGTGGGAGAGGGGTTGGTGAACGGGGGGTGGGGGAGGAAGAAGGGAGGGAGCAGGGGGTTTTTTGGAGGGGAAACCAGGAAAGGAGGGAACATTTGAAATGTAAATAAAGAAAATATATAATAAAAAAATAAGTAAAGCTGCAATGGACACAGTTAGTAAGCAAGTGTCTCTGTGGTAGGATGGAGTGTCCTTTAGGTATATGCCTAAGATGATGTTAGTAGGTCTTGAGGTAAATTGATTCCCAACCATCTGAGGAACTGCCATATTGATCCACAGTGGTTGTATGGGCTTGCATTCCGACCAGCAGTGAGCTGTCACTTGTGTTTTTGTTCTTAGCTATTCTGAGGGGTGTAAGATGGAATCTCAGTGTCATTTTGATTAGTATTTTCCCTTGATAGCTAAGATGACAAACATCTGTTAAGTGTTTCTTGGCCATTGGAGATTCCTCTATTGAGAATTGTTTAGATCTGTACCACTGTTTTTTTCATTAGATTTTTTTTAAACTATCTAGTTTCTTGAGTTCTTTATATATTTTGGATATTAGACCTCTATCAGATGTGGAGTTGGTAAACATCTTTTCCTATTCTGTAGGCTGCCTCTTTGTCTATATTCACAGTGTCCTTTGCCTTACAGACGCTTTTCAGTTTCATGAGGTCCCATTGTACTGTCAGCCTTAGTGCTTGTGCTACTGATGTATAAGAAATTGTCTCTTATGCTGATGTGTGTAAGGCTTTCCTCCACTTTCTCTTCTATCAGGTTCAGTATGTCTGACTTTATGTTGAGGTCTTTGATCCACTTGGACTTGAGCTTTGTGCAGGGTGACAAATATGGATCAATTTGCATTCTTCTACAGGCAGATATATAGATTGACCAGTATCATTTGCTGAAGATGATTTCTACTTTTTCAGTGTGTATTTCTAGTTTCTTTATATAAAAAAATCAGGTATTCATAGGTGTGTGGACTTATGACTGGGTCTTCAGTTTGAGTCCACTGATCACTGTGTGTGTCTTTATGCCAGTACCATATAGTTTTTATTACTACAGTTCTGTAGTACAACTTGAGGTCAGGGATGGTGATACCTCCAGCCGTTTTTTTTTGTTTTTTTTTTTTTTTTTTTAAATTGTTCAGGATTATTTTTGCTATCCTGGATTTTTTTGTTTTTCCATATGAAGTTGAGAATTGTCCTTTCAAGGACTATAAAGAATTGTGTTAGAATTTTGATGAGGATTGTATTGAATGTGCAGATTGCTTTGGTAGGATGGCCATTTTTACTATGCTAACCCTATTGACCCATGACCCATGAGAGATCTTTCCATTTTCTGAGATCTTCAATTTTTTTCTTCAAAGACTTGAAGTTTTTGTCATACAGGTCTTTCCCTGGCTTGGTTAGAGTTACTCCAAGGTATTTTACATTCATTGAGGCTATTGTAAAGGTGTTGCTTTCCTAATTTCCTTCTCTGTCTGCTATTGTAGGGCTGCTAACTTTTAAAAGTTAATCTTGTATCCAGTTATTTTGTTGAAAGTATTTGTCAGCTGTAGGATTTCCCTTGTGGAATTTTTAAGATCACTTATGTATATTATATCATCTACAAACATCAATACTTTGACTTTTTTAAAAAAATAATTTATATCCCCTTAATTTCCTTTAGTTGTCTTATTACTCTAGCTAAAACTTCAAGTACAATATTGAATAGATATGTAAAGAGAGGACAGCTTGTCTGGCTCCTTATTTTAATGGAATTGCTTTGAGTTTATCTCCCTTTAATTTGATGTTTGCTATCAGCTTGCTTTATATTGCCTTTGTTATGTTTAGGTATGTCTTTTGTATCCCTGGTCTCTCAAGGACTTTTATGATGAAGAGGTGTTGGGTTCTGTTAAAGACCTTTTCTGCATCTAAAGAGATGATCATGTTTTTTTTCCTTTAGCTTGTTTTATGTGGTAGATTACATTTACTGATTTTGTTTTTCTCTATTTTTTAAAAAGATTATTTGAAATACAACTTTATTCTGATTCTAAATGAAAAGAATGGGAATGACAGTTACAAATAAGATTTCACCACTGAATATTGTGATGCTACGGTAGCAGTCTTATCTTTGGAATCCAAGAAGGAAACAACTCTGTTCCAAAGGGCTAAATATGCAAGTCCAAAAAAAAAAAAAAAAATGAAGGTGTTTTAACTGCCATATTCACTCCGAAGCCCATTCATCTCCTTCAGCATCCCGATGAAGTACACGATCTCCTTTTGCTAAATAAAGTGGTACACTCGCTGCACCGCTGGCAGGCATCACAGGACAGTTGCCTATAAAAATAGACTTCTGAAGCAGGGCTCCCGCTTTGCTTTCTCACAGGTCATCTTCCTCATCTGGAAGAGCAGTTGTCTGAGCAACCTCTAAATCATGCTCGTACTGTGCTGCCAAAGCTGGGTCCATGACCACCTCAGGTGGGGCAAGAGCAGGCATGGCAACGAACTCCAAGTTAGGATCCCCAATGAGCTTTCTGGCGAGCCAGAAGAAAGGCTTTTCAAAGTTGTAGTTACTTTTGGCAGAAATGTCATAGTATTGAAGATTCTTCTTTCGGTGGAAGAGAATAGGTTTTGCCTTCACTTTCATGTCTTTAATATCCACTTTGTTGCCACACAATACAATGGGGATGTTTTCACACACGCGTACTAGATCTTTATGCCAGCTAGGCACATTCTTGTAAGTAACTCTTGATGTTACATCAAACATTATAATGGCACACTGGGCTTGGATGTAGTAGCCATCGCGCAGGCCCCCGAACTTCTCCTGGCCGGCTGTGTCCCACACATTGAACTTGATGGGTCCTCTGTTGGTATGGAAGATTAGAGTGTGTACCTCCACGCCCAGGGTGGCTACGTACTCCTTCTCAAACTCTCCGGTCAAGTGGCGCTTCATGAACGTGGTCTTTCCGGTGCCGCCGTCGCCCACCAGGACGACCTTGAACTGGACCTGCGGCTCTCCCTGGGCGGCCATCCCGGCCGATCCTGCCGGAGAGAGCGGCTGCTGCACGTGCGCCCCACAAAGTTAGCGGCCGCCAGGAAGAGCGCGCGGGAAGGCAGAGACTGTGGGGGAAGGGAAGCTGGCTGGTTCTCCTTACCATCCCTGCTGCCCTGCGCCCACCCCAAGGACAATCAACCCTCATGTGGTGGCCGGCGCTCTGCCGTCCCACCTAGCAGCTACCTTCCAGGACTGCTTTTCATTTACTGAACCATCCCTGCATTTCTGGGATGAAGCCTACTGAATTGTACTGAATCAAGGATTCATGACAGACACACAGAGGAAGGCATCTTGGCTCAGTGAACCATCCTCAACAGATCATCCTCAGTCAGCCGTCCTCAACAGATTTGTTAGATCAGAACTTTTCTGACAAACTCCCTTTGCTTAAGCAAGGGGCTACACAATTTTTTCTTTTTCTTTTAGAATAATAATAATAAAAAAGAATGGCGATCTTAGGCCAAATATAAAAGAAATATAGAGGAAGGAAAGGAAGAATTAAATAAGAGTCAGAGATTGAACTCTTGTAGAAAGCCAAGCTTGATATATTAGGTACTAGGAAATAACTTTTGATCTATTAATCTTGTGCCAAACTGAAACAGAATCAAATTCAAATAGAGTCATCCTGTCTAGCATTTCTGTAACTACAAGGCTTTAAAGAAAATTGATTTATCATAATGTTAATTTTTAGCTCTCATAAAACTGTATTTGCTTACTTTGTTCTTTCACTATTCTTATGTAATCAAGGAAGACTTTAGTAGTAAATGTATTTTGAAAAGCTGTGTAATCAATGAATAAAATTTCTGAGGAAATGATCTTATATGTAAATAAAGCGTGAAAGAGACATAGCCGTCAGAGTAGGAAAAGCTGTATGGAGATGAGCTTCCGCTATGTCCTGTCTCATCTCTCATGAAGTGAATGGCATCCTGAATCTGATCTTTCCCTTTGGCGCCCTTCTCTAGACCCTACCCTCAGCCAAGGCTGGTCCCGGCATTTCTCTGGATTTAAGTTTGTCTGGATAAAGGTTTATCTATCCTGTTGATTTTCTCAAAGAACCACCTCTTTGTTTCACTGACTAGTTGAATTATTTTCTATGTTTCTATTTTACTGATCTCACCTCTGCATTTTGTTATTTCTTGCTGTTATGTGTTGCTCTGTTCTAGTATGAGATAGCTCCGGTGTCATTACAAAGGCACTCAGTGCTATGAACGTTCCCTCTCATGGTGTCCCATAAGTTTGGGTATGTTGTGTATTCATGTTCACTGAATTCTAGGAAGTCTTTAATTTCTTTCTTTTTGGCTTGACCCTTTAGTTGTTCAGTAGAGAGCTGTTCAGATCCCATGAATTTGTAGACTTTCTATTGTTTCTCTTGTTGAAATCCAGTTTTAATCCATGCTAGTCTGGGAGGATATAGGTGATTATCTCAGGATTCTTGTGTGTATTCAGATTTACTTTGTGTTCAAGTATGTGGTCAGTTTTTGAGACTGTTCCATGAGGTGCTGAGTAGAAGGTATATTCTTTTGTGCTTGGTAAATTTTTTTGTAGATATATCTGTTAGGTTTCTTTGGTTTATGATGTCGGTTAGCTCCACATTCCCTGCCACATTTGTGTCTGGATTGTCTGTCCATTGGTGAGAGTAGGGTATTGAAGTCTCCCACGATCACAGTGAAGGCTTGTTTGTGATTTAAGCTGTAGTAGGTGTTTCTTTTACAAAGTGGGTATCCTTGTATTTGGGGTGTAGATGTTTTTTAAATATTTTATTTATTTATATTTCAAATGTCCCCCTTCCCGGTCTCTCCTCTGCAACCCCCATACCTCCCCTTTGTCTCTAAGAGGGTGCTCCCCCTCCTACCTACCCACTCCTGCCTCATCCCTCTAACCTCCCTCTTTGCTGGGGCAACAAGACTCAGTAGGACCAAGCGCCTCCCCTCCCATTGATGCCACATAAGGCATTCCTCTGCTACACATGTAGCAGGAGCCATGGACAGATTCATGTTTACTCTTTGGTTGATGATTTAGTTCCTGGGAGCTCTGAGGGGTCAGGTGAGTTGATGTTGCTGTTCTTCCTATAGGGTTGTAACCCTCTTCAGCTCCTTTAGTTCTTCCCTTAACTCTTCCGATGGGGTCTCCGGGCTCAGTCCAATGGTTGGCTGTGAGTATCTATCTATCTTGGTCAGGTTCTGTCAGTGCCTCTCAGAGGACAACCATACCAGGCTCCAGTCTGCAAGTACTTCTTAGTATCAGCAATAGTAACAGGGGTTTAATGTCTGCAGAAGGAATGGATCCCAAGGTGGGGTGGTCACTGAATGGCCTTTCCTTCAGTCTCTGCTCCATTTTTTTTTTTTTGTCCCTGTCTTTCCTTTGGACAGGAACAATTCTGAGTTAAAGATTTTTAGATGGATGGGTTGCCCCATCCCTCAATTGGAGGCCATATCTATCTACTGGAGGGGGTCTCTTCAGGTTCTATCTCCATGCTGTTGGGTATTTTGGGTCCTGGGAGCCTCTCGAATGCCTGGCATCTGGGACTTTCTAGTAGTTTTGACCCACCCCGTTCCCCATCCCCACTGCTCCATATTTCTATTCATTCTCCTGGACCGCTGAACTTCTCTCCTGTTTCCTCCCATACCTGATCCTGCTATCCCTTTTTCCCTCTCCCTCACCTCCCCCATGCAAGTCCCTTACTCCCTCTGCCTCCGGTGATTAGTTTATTGCCCCTTCTAAGTAGGATTGAAGCATCCACACTTTGGCCTTCCTTCTTGTTAAGCTTCATATGGTCTATGAATTACATCATGGGTATTACACGCTTTTCAGCTAATATCCACTTATCAGTAAGTGCAGACCATGTGTGTTCTTTTGTGATTAAGTTACTTCACTCAAGATGATATTTTCGAGTTCCATCCATTTGCCTAAGAATTTCATGAAGTCGTTTTTAATAGCTGAGTAGTACTCCATTGTGTAGATATACCACATTTTCTGTACCCATTCCTCTGTTGAGGGACATCTGGGTTCTTCCCAGAGTTTGACTATTATAAATAAGGCTGCTATGAACATAGTGCAGCATGTGTCCTTGTTATATATTGGAGCATCTTCTGAGTATATGCCAAGGAGTGATATAGCTGGGTCCTCAGGTAGTATCACGTCCAATTTTCTGAGGAACTGACAGACTGATTTCCAGTGTGGTCGTACCAGCTTACAATCCCACAGCAATGAAGCAGTGTTCCTCTTTTTCCGCATCATCATCAGCATCTAGTGTCACCTGAGTTTTTTATCTTAGCCATTCTGACTAGTGTGAGGTAGAATCTCAGGGTTGTTTTGATTTGCATTTCCCTGATGCCTAAGGATGTTGAACATTTCTTTAGGTGCTTCTCAGCCATTCAGGTTTCCTCACTTGAGAATTCTTTGTTTAGCTCTGTACCCCATTTTTAATAGGGTTACTTGGTTGTCTGGAGTCTAATTTCTTGAGTTCTTTGCATATGTTGGGATATTAGCACTCTATTGGATATAGGATTGGTAAAGATCTTTTTCCCAGTATGTTGATTGCCATTTTGTCCTATTTACAGTGTCCTTTGCCTTACAGGAGCTTTGCAATTTTATGAAGTTCCATTTGTCAATTCTTGATCTTAGAGCATAAGCTATTGGTGTTCTGTTCAGGAAACTTTTCCCTGTGCTCATGTGTTTGAGGCCCTTCCCCACTTTCTCCTCTATTAGTTTCAGTGTATCTGGCTTTTTGTGGAGATTCTTGATTCACTTGGACTTGAGCTTTGTACAAGGAGATAAGAATGGATCTATTTTTGTTCTTCTACATGCTAAGCACCAGTTGAGCCAGCACCATTTGTTGAAAATGCTGTCTTTTTTTTAACTGGATGGCTTTAGCTCCTTTGTCAAAGATCAAGTGACCACAGGTGTGTGGGTTTATTTCTAGGTCTTAAATTCTATTCCATTGATCTACCCAGCCTGTCACTGTATGAATACCATGCAGTTTATATCACAATTGCTCTGTAGTATAGCTTGAGGTCAGGGATGGTGATTCCACCAGAAGTTCTTTTAATGTTAAGAATAGTTTTAGCTATCCTAGGTTTTTTTGTTGTTCCAGATGAATTTAGAAATTGCTCTTTTTAACTCTATGAAGAATTGAGTTGGAATTTTGATGGGGATTGCAGTGAATCTGTAGATTGCTTTCTGCAAGATGTCCATTTTTACTATATTAATCCTGCCAATCCATGAGCATGGGAGATCTTTCCATCTTCTGAGGTCTTCTTCCATTTCTTACTTCAGAAACTTGAAGTTCTCGTCAAACAGATCTTTTACTTGCTTAGTTAGAGTCACACCAAGGTATTTTATATTATTTGTGACTATTGAGAAGGGTGTTGTTTCCCTAATTTCTTTCTCAGCCTGTTTATCCTTTGAGTAGAGGAAGGCCACTGATTTGTTTGAGTTAATTTTATATCCAGCTACTTTGATGAAGTTGTTTATCAAGTTTAGGAGCTCTCTAGTAGCTACACAGAAAAATCTTGTCTTGAAAAAAACCAGAAAACAAAAACAAAACAAAACAAAAAAAGGAGTTCTCTGGTACAATATTTGGGGTCAATTAAGTATGCTATCATATCGTTTGCAAATAGTGATATTTTGACTTCTTCCTTTTCAATTTGTATCCCTTTGACCTCCTTTTGTTGTCTAATTGATCTGGCTAGGACTTTGAGTACAATATTGAATAGGTAGGGAGAGAGTGGGAAGCCTTGTCTAGTCCCTGACTTTTGTGGGATTGCTTCAAGTTTCTCTCCATTTAGTTTGATGTTGGCTACTGGTTTGCTGTATATTGCTTTTACTATGTTTAGATATTTGCCTTGAATTCCTGATCTTTCCAAGGTTTTTATCATGAAGGGGTGTTGAATCTTGTCAAATGCTTTCTCAGCATCTAATGAAATGATCACATGGTTTTTTCTTTGAGTTTGTTTATACAGGATCACTTTGATATATT
>JADRCC010534549.1:4389-15296 GCA_019843855.1 Hylomyscus alleni
GTTATTATGAGGAACATGGAGATGGACAGAGTTCAGACTCAATGCCACACTCCTGCTAAGAACTTTAGAACAACCCTTGGCAAAAGTACAGCAGCTCCTATGATCTTCATGGACATTTAGAAGCATAGTCACCACAGCAGGAAGTGTTTGTCACTGCAGTGTCCCAGGGAGGTGGAGATGCACCTGCCAACCTACTTCGTTCCAACCTACTTGGTCACCTCAATTCCTTCTTCTATTCCCAGGTCTCCCTCATCTACTGCCACATGGCTTTTCAGTCACCAGTAATAACTAGATGTTTGTCTGAAGACGACTAACTTTCTCCTGTGTGGGCCAAGTCTGTGGTTTTAAGTATACCTCTTGCCATGTGATGAGCCTTTCTTGAGAATGTTTTGAAAATATTATCAAGAAAAACACCTGGGGGAGTGCAGGCTAGCATAGAAACTACACTATGTATATATACACTATGTACCACATGTGTGACTTAGAGTTTCTATTGCTATGACAAAATATCATGACCAAAGACAACATGGGGAAAAGGGGGTTTATTTACACTTTTAGGTAACACCCTATCACTGAGGGAAGTCAGGGCAGGAACTCAGGTAGGGCAGAAACCTAGAAGCAGAAGCCATGGAGGATTCATGACTTGTTCATCATGACATCTTCAGGACCACCTTCCCAGATGTGGCATTACCACTGTGAGCTGAGCACTCCACCCAACATCAAATGTTAATCAAGAAAAGGCACCTCCCCCACCCCCGGGCTTACCTACAGGACAATGCAATGGAAACATTTTCCTAAGTTGAGATGCCTTCTTCCCAAATAACTCTCCCTTACATTAGGTTGGCATAAAACTAACCAGTACAAATGACCCCTTGTCAACAAACATATCACTATTCAGTTAGGATAAGTCCTTTCTCATCTGTTTCCAAGATAACATACATATTACAATGTAAAACATTCCAACTTTTCAAAGTCCCAATTTTTAAAAATTCAAGCACATTAAAAGTTCAGTCTCTTTTAAACAAAGTCTCTTTTAAAGTTCAATGGTCATATAAAATACCAAAAGTATCTTAAATTATCCAAAGTCTTTGAAATTCCCAAATCACTATAAAATTTCAAAGTCTTTAAACTGTGGGTTCCTATAAAATCAAAAACAAGGTATATTCTTCCCAACTACAAAAAGGAAGAATCACAACTCAGTTATAATCAAAGCAAAACCAAACCAAACAGTTCAGTGTTTCACATCTGGGACCCACCCTCGATCCCCTGGGCTCCAAAAGGCCTACCTGGTCAAAGTCACTTTCCTAGCTCTGCCATCTGCAGCACACACAGCTTACCTCAGGGGCTCAGGTCAGCTCCATTACACACTTATACCATCTGTGGCAGTTGTCCATGTTACTGGCTTCTCTTAGATGCATGGTTACCACTGCAACCAGGTTCTGCCTTCTCCTGGGCATTTTTCAGGGACTTTGGCTGTGCCACAAAGTACCAAACTTCAACTTCCCTCCATGACTACTTCAATCCTGGGGCCTGTACTGCAGCTGAGGTTATACTTTCATTGTTCTCTCTTCAGAGACTCCAGCTTGGCCTCAGAGTACCAAGGCCCAGCTGCTCTCCATGACCCCTCCATGTCTTCAAAACCAGTATAACCTGAGAAACGCATACACATTGCCAGGGAACAGGTTTGGCCCCTTCTGGACCCCAGCATCAATTGTCTCAGCAAAGCAAAGCCTTTATTTTGGTGGTTATTGATGCAAAGTATTTCTCAAACTATCATGTTGAGGTCTTTATTTTCTTCTGAAACTTCACAAGTCAGGCCTCCAGCTCTGCATTGTTCTCCACATGCTTGTCTTCTGAGCTGCCACAGAACACCCAATAAGTGCGGAGCAGTCTACTGCCTTTCCAGACCAAAGTTCAGATGCCAAAACACATGGTCAGGCTTGTCACAATCCCCCATAATCTGCTACCAATTTCTGTCTGAGTTAGGGTTTCAATTCCTGTGATAAGTCACCATGTCCGAAAGCAACCTGGGAAGAAGTGGAGCTTATTTGACCTTAGAGTTCTAGGTAACAGTCTATCACTGAGGAAAATCAGGGCAGACAGCTAGATGCAGAAACTGAAACAGAAGCCGTGAAGGAGTACTGCTTACCGACTTGCTCAACAGAGCTTGCTCAGGTGGCTTTTTAAAGCACCCGAGAGCACCTGCCTGGAGCTGACACTGACCACAGTCGGCTGTCACATCAATTATCAATCAAGAAAACGCCCCCAGGCTTACCTACAGGCCAATCTTGTGGAAACATTTTCTCGATTGAGGTTCCCATTCCCCCAAATAACTCTGGCTGGTGTCAAGTTGGCATAAAAGTAGACAGCACAATATACACGGTGGTAAGTCCTACAAAGGAGAACAGATAAGATTTGCTATTTCTGAGAACTGTACTTGTCTCACCTTTTCCATATAACTCATCAAAGCTGTAGAGGGCTGATGTTCACACGGCATGATGGTTGGTGCTGCATCCTGTGTCCTCCATGTATCCTGTGTGTTCTCTATCCGCCTCTCTGCACGCCGAGCTTGGGGAGATGACCCTGTGGGTGTCACCTGTCCTTCTTTCTCCTGAACAATAACTCTAGGGTTCTAGGACTCCAGGGAGCCTAGCAAACCTATGGTCCCTCCTAGTATCCATCACTACCTCCAAGTTCTGCCCTATCAGCCCTTTGTATGCAACGGCTGCACTGCTGGTCCGCTGGCCCCTGACTCACTCTTCAGGGACAGGACGATGCCTCCTTCATTTCCAAGGTTCATAACAAAATAGTATGAATAGGTCTCTGGTTCCGCATAAACACAAAAGAGCTCACTCATGTTGCCTTTGAATGCATGGATAGAAACCAGGCTGCCTCTGTTTTCATTCCCCAAGTGTATCCAGTAGAGCTTCAAATCGTACGAAAGCCTGTGTTCCAGGGAAGGAAATACAGGAAATAGAAAGAGAAGCCCCTCCCCCACAGACTTGTAGTCACTTGGGGTAGGCATCTCTCTCCATAGGCAGGCCTGAGCTTCTAGCCTTTCCAGACCCCTGACACTCATAGTATGACATGACAGTGGAAACAGAAGCTTCTGTGTCAGAAGGATGAAGCACGTGTGTGACCTGCCCTCCGGGAACTGACCTACCAACCAGTGTCAACCCCTTCTAAGAGGGATGCATCAAGAACCCAAACACCTTCCACCCAGCCCCATCTTAACAGGTTTGACAACACCACTACAGGGAGCATGTATCCAGCTCATGATCTGTCAGGGACACCCTCAAGCTTTAACACTATCCCCAACCAACTGCAGTGTAACTTTGTGCTAAAGTTCTCTCTGGTCCCTCATATCCCACTTCATTTGTGTGCGTGTTTGCAGATAACCCATGAAAGCATGCATATGTGTAATAAAGCATTCCTTAAGATTAAATTATTATTTATAGATCACTGCTAGGGCACAACTGATTAGAATAGCATTGTTACAGAAAATAACAGAAAAGGGTCTGTTAATGAAGTGGACAACACAGGAGCTTCTAAAGAAATGTGTTGCAAAGAATCCCTGGTCAGTCCCTTTGTCCAGTACTGAGAGTTTTTCTTCCTTAGGACAATGCAGTACCAGGGAAGGACTTTCCAGTCATGAACTTTCCCACAAATGAGTATTAGAAAGGATTCTATTTGCAGCTTCAGTGTGAAAGTTGATGGTGTAAAAGCACTCTATGCTCACTTCACCTTGAAATAACTGAATGGGTGCCTAGGATGCTTGGGGCTGGCAGATGGTCACTGCCCTGAGTTCATGCTGTGCATGTCTGGCTCCATCTCCTGCCAAGGCCAGTGGACCTGAGGCCATGCCCCAGCAGATGCCCATGTCCCCATCACTGGTGCTCATCTGCTTTGTGCCCATACTGTGGGTCCTGGGACTCCCACCCCCTCAGCTTCCCTGGGAACCATGGGATTTTCTAAGATACTATGATGTCCTTTATGTGGCCATGAAATGGAATGAGTAGACAGAGAACAGTGGACCCAGGTGAACTTAGAGAAGATATGCTGGGTCTCTTGTCCCTGTAGCCAGCACATGCCTAGATGTTGGCATGTTCCTTGTGTGCCTGCTCTCTGCAGAACCAATGGCAAGGGACTGCCAATCAGGAAAGCACTGGTTCTCAGAACTCAGCTTTGATCCCTTCATTACATCCATGGTAACAAGACCATGCAAGTCCACAGCAAGAGGGCATGAGAAACAGAAGTGAAGGGCTAGGCCAGCCCAAGGTGATTCTAAAATCTTCAGGAATGGGAAGAACTTGCATCCACACAGATACTATGTCACCATGAATGTGTGAATGAGTTGACCAAGATTGCATGAGCCTAGGGAGCTTTTAAACAGTCACTTTTCTCAAGGAAGGCCAGTTTCTATTGAAATCATTGTTCAACAGTGTACAAAGGAACCTCTAAGAAGCTGTGCCGATGCCGAATTCTCAGACAGTATCATCCGGGGGCACATTCCAAATCTTATATATAGTCAGAAAAGAAAGCCTAGGTGTAGGGCACTAAGTTAAACCACCTCTACCAAGAAATATAAACCATTTGAGGTTGCTTTTTATTAGGCAATAAAAATCATAATTATACATTTCTACAGCAGACCTCTGACTTTTGCATTTTTATCAGAGGTGGATCATTAAATATTTATGATGCTTTTCAAGGGTTTTAGAATAGGATCAAGCAGGCTTACCAGTTTATATTGAAGTTGGATATCAAAATGTTAAGAAATCTGAATTTCCCTCTTTCTGCTGACTGGGGTATAAATTTTTGGGTAACAAGTAAAATATTATGGCTGCTAAGTGATGAGGTCCCCTGTAGTATTCTTAGGTGCCTTTGGGCCAGCATGGTAAACTTGATTCAGAGTGTGGATACTCTTGGCAGGCAGCAGCTGGCAAGGATCTCCAACATTCCTGCCTCCTGATATACCATTCGGCGTCAGAGGCCCAGTAACTGGTCCTCGGTAAACAGAATACAAGATGATGACTGCCACAGGATGATGGCCTCCCAGTAGGTAACAGTCCTCATCAGCAGTCTAGCCAAGGAAGTATGAGGATCTTAGTAAGGGATTCTTTTCTTGAGCCTTCGGCTGAGATCATAACCCTAACCAGCATTGGGTTGACAGCCTGGGGAGAGAATCCATTCAACTTGCATGCTGGTTGGTGCTCTGCAGGCAACATGAGGACATTTCCTTTAAGGGATCAGTTGTTCACAGCAATGGTAGCCTGTCTGAAGTGGAAGATGTGTGCACCCAGATGTGCAGCTCTGAGCAGACCTTTTACTTTTTCTGCTGAAAGAACACCAGCCTTCCTTCACTCCCCCATTCTTGGATGTATTAATCTTTCCTTTCTTGATTCACACTCAAGAAAGCAATGATTCCCCTTCTTCACAGCTGTGGTGGTATCCTTGGCTATTGATTACAGAAACTGGAATCACATGCAGTTCATCTGCAGGACAGTGTTAAATTCAGAAAGACACACTCCATCCATGGCCAGAAGGGAACAATTTCCTTCATTGGAATCAATGCTTCAGACGTTCAGAGACTATTTCTCCCAGAGCTGTGTACCACTTGCTTGATCTTGAGCCACTGCCCAGTACTAGAGTGAAATTGTTTTTGCTGTTCTTTCCTCAGGGGAATATATACAAATAAACTTCCTGCTCAGGGCTGCAATCCCTTTATCAACCTAAACAGCTGATCCTGAAATCTTGGACTTCCTATTCATCCATACTGAAACAACCTCTTAAGAATTATGAATTCTTTTGCTATTTTAGTAAATGTGTGAGGAATGGAACTCCAGAGTGCTTTGCTAGGCTTATAAGTTTATTAGTTTAAGGATATGTTTGCAAGTCAATGCTAGACACTCACATTAGCTGCAACAGGCCAACCTTCTCTTGGTGTTCCTCAATACTAACCCTGTGCTTGAGGAAGCCACACTACCACCGATGGTGCTATCCACATCCAATGGGAAGCAGTTAGGCCCAAGGGCATGGATCAAAGATAAATCAATTGCCTAGCTAGAGGGAGTCTCCGGGATCATCTTGAACTCATAAATCAGTAAGAATACAATTGTTATCTTAATAGTGTTATAGCTTATATTGTATGAAAACAGACCTTCTACCCACTTGTTTGGATTTCCCCATCTGAATTTTGTCATCTTGCTATGCTTTAATCTTTACAGGATGTCCTTGCTGTTGTTCACCATTTCTGTATACACCCCTTTCCCTCTTTCCCTGGCTATGCGCTTCATGTTCTATACCACACACACACACACACACACACACACACACACACACACACATATGCAATCACATGGGGCCATCCCTTTGCTTCCTTGCAAAATCCCCAGTGCTCCTGGGGCTTGCTGCCATCCCATAACATGCCCAAAGCCTCTTGCATCCTCTCCTGTCTCCTGTCTAGGGTGATTAATCTTTATAAGGGCCTCCCCACTATCCTGCTTCCCTCTAACACTAAATAGCATGAGTACTTACTTCTTTAATTTTTTAGACTATCAGTGTGGCTACTCTTAGAAGACAGACCATACCCAAATTGGGGTTTTGTCATGTCATGTGGCACAAAGCAAGGGCTCAGTGAAAAGTGACTTTATGAAAGGAATGGAAGAGGAGCTTGACAGTACTGTTAGGGCTTTCCTCTGTGTCAGTCTCTGTGACATGGCAGCAATACAGATTCCTTAGTAAGAAGTAGACAATTATTGTCACCTTGTGGGTACAGCCAGTGTCCTCTGCACATTTTCCTATCTGAGCTTGTTTTTCCCCCTTGAGTGTTATTTAATCATACTAAATAATGTCAATATTTTCCAAGTGCTATAGGGAGATTTCATATTGACACCAAGAGTACAACCTTGTGTAGATAATGCCCGTTCTACCCCTAGCTTGTGCAGCATCCTCAGACGTGCTTCCTCATGCGCATAAGAAAATGCTGAGAAGTGGAATTATTGACTTACAAGATGTTCACATTAAAACAAAGCATTGGCTACTGAAAGGATGATCTCCTGGTCATACCAGTTACCTAAAAAGCTCCCACCAACAACGTAACAGTCAGTCTGGTTCACAAGGACTTGGGGTTTTCAGACTCTTCCCTTAACACTGTGGTGAGGCATAAAGGGCAATGGCTCTTGTGTGGTTTACTTTACCTCTCCCTAATTACTACTATCGTTGTTTGGATTTCAACTGTCTATTGGTCATTAGAATTACCTATAAATTACCCATTCAATTTTTTACCAACCCATGTGTCTTTTTTCTCCTTATTGGGGAGTGCCAGTCACATATTCTGAATCCAATCACTTCTTTATTATGTAGTTTCCAAAATTTTCTCCCATTCTCTTACATAACAAAGGAAATGTTATTGCATGACTTTTATTTAAATTTACATTTAAACTACATTTAAAATTTTGAGGTTTTGCTGTTGTGGGTTTTATTAAAGTTTTCCTGTATTAGAGGCCAGATAAATTCTGGAACATTTCCCCAGATCTCTGCTTTAACATGGTGTCTTAGTTAGGGTTTTATTGCTGTGAAGAGACACCATGACCAAGGCAACTCTTATAAAGACAAACATTTAATTAGGGCTGGCTTACAGTTTCAGAGGCTCAGTCCATTATCATCACAGCAGGAGCATGGTAGCATGCAGGCAGAAATGGTGCTGGAGGACCTGAGAGTTCTACATCTTTATCTTCAGGCAATTGGTAGAAGACTGGATGTGATTAATACTGAGCATAACTTGAGCATTTAAGACCTCAAAGCCCCACTTCCACAGTGATAAACTTCCCTAACAAAGCCGCATCTCCTCCAATAAGGCCACACTTCCTAATGGTGCCATTTCCTAAGGGCCAAGCATTTAAACACATGAGTCTATGGGAGCCAAACTTATTGAAACTACCACATTCCACTCTATGGCTCCTATTGGCTTGTAGCCATAACATAATTACAAAATGCATTTAGTCCAACTTCAAAAGTCCCCATAGTCTATCACAGTCTCAACCATGTTTAAAAGTTCAAAATTCAAAGTCTTTTCTGAGATTCATGTGCTCTCTCAACTATAATACCCTTTAAAATCAAAATCAAAAAGTAGATCACATACTTCCAATATATCATGGCACAGGATATACATTACCATTCCAAAATGTAGGGAAAGTAGCACAGAAATACTGGACCAAACCAAGACCAAAAACCAGCTGGAGAAGCTCCAAACTCGGCATCTCGATGTTTGATGTCAAAGCACTCTTCAGATCTCTAATTCCATTCATATTTGTTGACTGCAACACACTTCTTCCTCTTGGGCTGATTCTACCCCTATTAGCAGCTTTCCTTGACAGGTATCCCATGGCTCTGGCACCTCTAGCCTCTTGAGGTCTCCAAGGCAATCCAGGCTTCACCTTCACAGCTTCTGGAACATTGCTTGTGCGGTTGCTATACTTTGTGGTGATCTCATGATACTGACATCTCCAAAACAATGGGGTCTTTTGCTGCAACTGGCCTGTACTTTCGCCAATAGCCTCTCAAAGGCTCTCTCCATGGTGCCAAGCCTCAGCTTCTTTGCCTGACCCCTTCAGTCCTGGGACTAAAACTGACACAGAGGCTGCACCTTCACCAATGGCCTCTCCTGGTCTCTCACAGTATCAAGCCTCAGCTGTTCTCCATGACTCCATAATGCCTTCAAAACCAATACCACCTGGGTGACTGTTACACATTTCCAAATCTGGCTGCCAGCACAGGGTACAACCTTGGCTACCTCACACAATGGCCTTTCTGGGCCTCCATGCAGGGATACCCCTGCTACACATCTGGCCTCAGAGACTCCTTAGTCATGGAGGGAGATCCCATAGCCCCTTCTATCCTTGACTCTAAAGCCAGAGCCACATGACTGAAGCTGTCAAATTCTGCAGCTTGTTAGGGACAGAACATGCCCTGCTTGTTCTATTACATCTTCACCAGCTTTCTGCTTTCAATGATTTCCTTCACTATTTAAGCTCAGCTCTTCTGGAACTTGCTTTGTATACCAGAATGTCCTTAAACCCAAAGATCTGCATGCCTCTGTCTCCTGAGTGTTGGGATTAAAGGTGTGCACCACCACACCTGGACCTAAGCATTTCTTTAATTCTTTTTCATTATAGATCTTTATAAGTATGGTCACTATGGCTCAAGATTTGGATTAAAGGTGTGTGTGTGTGTTGGGATCAAAAGCATGTGTCATCCCATCTCAAAATCCAGCCTCAAGGTACAGATCAGGTGTGTCTTCCATTTCTAACTGCCCCTCATACAACCATAAAAGCATAAATAGTAACCAGCTCATAATAACACCTAAAATTATATAACTATCTCTCATAAAACCACAAATATATAGAAAATATAAAATAGGTGGCAATGACCCTTGACAAACTTCCCACAAAGTAGAAACTTAGCTCAGTAGGACCTTGCCATAAGGTCACCATTCCCTTAGTTCCATTTAATATCTTTAATTTGTTTATCTCCTTGAACAGAGGATTTAGCTCCATTCCACTTCCTGGTGCCTCTTTAGCCCTTGAACCATATATTTTGTATTTTTTCTTTCTCAGTTTGCTATATCTGATCAAAAGGCTCTTCATAAGAGTAAACCACAGAACAGACTCTATAATAGGCCATTTGAGATTTCCTTTGTTAATTCAATTAATCTATATCTCTTCACATTAATCCCAGGCAGACTCTTCAGACAAGGGCAAAAAGCATTCTTCACCAAATTGTTACAAAAACAATCTCTAGGCAGCATATTAAAATTCTCCTCCGAAACCTCTTGAGACAAGCCCCCAAAGTTCAAAGCATCCTCAGCACTACTTTCTTCTATGTTTCTACTAGTATGGCCCTTTAAGCCCACTTAAAGCATCCCCGCCCTTTCCTAATCCAAAGTCCCAACATTCACATTCCTTCAAACAAAAGCATTGTTTGGGGTAGCCCCTGGTACCAACTTCTGTCTTAGAGTTTAATTGCTATGAAGAGACACCATGACCAAGGCAGCCCTTATAAAGGAAACATTTGTCTGGGGCTGTCTTACATTTTCAGATGTTCAGTCCACCATCATCATGGTGAGAAATTTGACATTGTGCAAGTCGACGATGCTGGAGGAGCTGAGAGTTCTACATCTTCACTTGACATAGCTTGAGTTTTTAAGACTTAAAAGCCCGACCCTACAATGACATACTTCCTCTTACAAGGCTACACCTTCTAACAGTGCCACTCCCTATGGGCCAAGCATTCAAAAACATGAATCTATGGGAGCCAAGCCTTTTCAAACCACCACACATGGTCCATTATTCCTGTATTAAGCCAGCATGGTCAAAAGGAGCTCCCTGTTCCACATGATTGCCTAAGTACCCTCTTTCTTCTTCCAGTGGCTCCACTATGCCCTGTGTCCTCAGCCCTCTGCAGGATTCTGCCCACTAGCAAATGAGAAGACAAAGAAAAGCTGAGATCTGGGATGCAGTTAGGAGCCAGATGAAGAAATGGCCACATCTCATTCTGTTAGCCTTCCTGGCATCCCTATATCTATCTGTATAAAACATGAATGCTGTGCATTCATGAAGAGGCCCAAAGTCCACATCACCAGCACTTGCAACCTACTCTACCTTAAGGTCCCAAGCGTACTCACCCATATTCATCCTCTGACATACTAGTAGTTTTGTTTGTTTAACAAATAATAGCAGACAAGAAACCATTTTATTTATTAATGAATTTCTATGGAACTTGTTGAAATTGAAACGTTTATTCCTAAAAGATGTCCAACTCGCTTTATGGATGATTCTTCCGTTTGGGATTCCATGCACTTAGGATTCTCCACATCTGTCATTTTCTTTCAGTTAACAAAACTCTCATCC
>JADRCC010534550.1:0-11300 GCA_019843855.1 Hylomyscus alleni
AAAAAAAAAAAAAAAAAAAAAAAAAAACCCAACAAAAACAAACTCATTTTCTATGAAATGGACTAATGAACCAGAACATTTGAATTCTGCTATGATCTTTAGAGTAAGACTTTAGCACTTTAATAGTTAAACTTTTAACTATTTTAAGTTAAAACTTTTAAAAAAAGAAAGTTAGCCTTAATGTGTGAACTATGAAGACTGTCTAATGCGTCCTTACAATGCATTCTACTTGTACAAAAAATGTTTTTACTTTAAGAGAGAAAAAACTTAGGTGGGAGAAGAAGTAAGGGAGAGAGGAAGGAAGACTAGAAAGGAAGGAAGGAAAATTCTGTATGAAAACTCAGTAGCAGGTCCAACTCAGAGTCCTAAGATGACACTAGGACCATAGGAGGCTCACATAGATCAAGTTAAAATTCAGATCAAGTTAAAAAAAACCTTGGATTATATTCTTATTTTTTCCAAACTTTTTTAAAAGAAGCTTTTAAAATGTTTTTTAAAAGATCAGTTGCCACTAGCTTATTTGGCTTGTGCTGAAATAAGTAGAAAATTTGGAGACTAAGAATCTTGGCTCGTTTTCCTCTCCAGTTTTTAAGTTATAAAATATACCTATAGGAAACAGCCTTTTAGGATTTATTACTGTATTTTAATATCCAACAGGGTGTGTCAAAGCAATTAAAAATATCTTCGGGTGACTTACAGAAGAACAACTGTAGGGTGATGGTCCAGTGAAGTGGCCATCCAAGTTTTGGGGGAGTAGTAGTTTGAGGGCCAACTCATGAGGCTTGTGGTTTATACCATCTATACCCTCAGGGTCTCCCATGTTAGCCAGCACTGGACATCATCTTTCTATGTGGGTGGCAGCTGCCTGTCAGCTCCATAATTTCCTGAAGGAAAGCCAGGAATTTGTTTCAAAGCCTTTGTCCAGAGTAAACCACATGTGATCTCCAGGGAGCTCCGGGCCTGAAGCCTGCTGGCTTATCAAGAGGAAAAAAAAAGTGGACTGTCTTCTCAAAGCCAATAAGATAAAAGAAACCTTCCATAGTCCAAAACAGCACAGTTCATGTGTGGGAATTGCACAAGATTAAGGTTTGTACTTTTTGTTGGCCTCAGAAAAGCAGAGAAATAGAGGAAATGCAGATGCTGTGGAGGTCCTCGGTTCACGCTGTTTGTTCAACTTGCTTAAAAGGAACTGTGTGTTGGACAACTCCATTGGTCACTAGGAGGCCTTGAGCACTCAATAGCAGACTTCTATTATCCTGCCACTGTCATTTCAGGACACAATCTCACAGCACATTATTGGAACAGAATCCTACCAAAGTCAAGATTTCTATATCTTAGAAGAATGTGTTTTCTTAATTGACTGCAGTAGTACACAGGGAAGACCTGAGGGTAGACAAGAAAGCTGCTAACCTTTGTTATTTCCTGCTAAAACTGCCACACAAGGACATCCATGTACCTGTCTGCCCTTCCAAGGGAACTGGTGAACTAGAACACAGAACATTGTAGCAGGCCAGCTGCTTTTTGTTACTTTTTAGCAAAATAATGTGAAAGAGAAGTGAAGCAGGTCTTTGCTACTTTGTGGGACCTTTTTCTTCCCCTTATGTCCTAACTCCTTTCATTCCACAACACTAGAAAGGAAAAAAAAAAAAAAAAAAAGAAAGAAAAACCAAAGATAGAGGGGAGGGGGATTTAGAATTCCTGATTCTATTTTTTTTCCCTTTCATTTCTTCTTTGACCATGGTTACAGACAACTGCAAATAAATTCCCTAAAGGACCAACAGTCACCCATCTGGCCTCTCAGAGCTCTAGTATTTATATCACTTTTGTAAAGTTCCTAGAATTCCAAATGTCACACAGTTACCAAAAGTATCAGCAACTGGCAAAACCACACTTGTGAAGCCCCAGGCTATAGACAATTTGAAGTTGCCCTATATCCCCATACCTGGGCTTAAAACAAAACATATTCGTATAATATTTCTGTACTTTTTAAAGAAACAAAAATTCTAGAAGAGCTTAAACAAGGAGTGTACGATTTGCATGGAGAGATAAAAAGCAAATAGATGAGATTTTATTGTGTTTTCTCTGCAGATGAGTTGAAATTTAAGAGACAGAGGGGGGAATGAACATCCTTTGAATACCGGGGAAGAAGATTGTGAAAGAGAAACAGATAGAAAGCAGTTGACAAGTTGATGCCCATTAGTAGGATGCAGAAAGAAAATCTCAGATGGTTGCAAAAAATCTATACAGGAGCTTTCAGCACAGTGTGACTAGGCAGGGCAGGTTTCTAAATCCGTAGCTTCTCTTCTATCCAGAGTGAGAATATCTAATGTTCTCTATGGACTTTAATGCACAGTGAGATCTAATGAAACCATTGTTTCATAATGAGATACCTACACATCTCTCCCTCTCTCATCTGTTTATCATCTATCATCTATGTTTGCACAAACAATGGATCTATATATTCACTGTATGCACATATATTAAATGAAGTCTATCATATACTTTAACTTTGTAATTTTAATGTAAATATCTGTGGTCTTAGGTCACCCTGTGAAGAGGTCATTTGGTTTTTGGGGACAGGGTTTCTTTGTGTAGCCCTGGAGGTCCTGGAACTCACTCTGTAGACCAGGCTGGCCTCGAACTCAGAAATACACCTGTCTCTGCCTCCCAAGTGCTGGGATTATAGGCGTACGCCACCACTGCCTGGCCCTTTCTCTCTTTCTCTTTCTCTCTCTTTCTCTCTCTCCTTCCTTCCTTCCTTCCTTCCTTCCTTCCTTCCTTCCTTCCTTCCTTCTTTCCTTCCTTCCTTTCTTTTCTTTCTCTTTCTTTCTTTCTTTCTTTCTTTCTTTCTTTCTTTCTTTCTTTCTTTCTTTCTTTCTTTCTTTCCTTTTTGTTTGTTTGAGACAGGATTTCTCTGTGTACCACTGATTGTCACGGAACTTGCTCTGTAGACCAGTCTAACCTCCATAGTGACAATTTTCAAGTTTTGATTTCTTTAAAAAAACACAGAAATATGGGACTATGTTTTTGTTTGAATCCCAAGTATGGGATATGTGCTGCTGAGACCTTGTTCAACTGTCATCTCTACCTGGAGGCCAGCAGAACTCACGTAATGTAACACAGTTGGCCCTTGTAGGCCATGACTGAGAATAGATTGCATCATGCTAGCAGAGCACACTGGTTCTGTTTCTTCCCTTAGGTGCCATAGTTTGCCCTAAGCCCCCAACTAGCCATAGTGGTTTCCAGCTTCTGTTAGACATTTTATCTTCTTTGCTCAGAATTTTTTTCTCCTTGCAACCTTTGCTTTCTTTCATTCTCTAACTTCTACTAATTCTGTAATCTAACAGAAAATTCTGGATCCTAGAAAATCTGATATAGGACTGTCTTAGTCAGGGTTTCTATTCCTGTACAAATATCATGACCAAGAAGCAAGTTGGGGAGAAAAGGGTTTATTCAATTTACACATTCACATTGCTGTTCATTACCAAAGGAAGTCAGGGCTGGAACTCACGCAGAGAAGGAAGCAGGAGCTGATGCAGAGGCCACGGAGAGATGTTCCTTACTGGCTTACTTCCCCTTGCTTTCTTATAGAACCCAAGATTACCAGCAAAGGGATGGTACCACCCACAAGGGGCTCTCCCCGCTTGATCACTAATTCAGAAAATGCCTTACAGCTGGATCTCATAGAGGCATTTCCTCAACTGAAGCTCCTTTCTCTGTGATAACTCCAGCTTGTGTCAAGTTGATACACAAAATCGGCCAGTACAAGGTCTCCCTTACTATTTTTCCCATGGCATCCTATTTTCTATACTTAATTTTTTAAAACACTGGACTTCTAAGTATAAATGCACTTGTCAGATTATTGATTATATCTTTCTAGCACTGTTTTTTTTTTTTTCCGTCTGTACAGTCCCAGCAAATAGGATGGTTCCTGGTATGTAACTGTTACTGAACAACAATGAGATGTTATGTTTGTTAGCTTCAGGGTTTGTGATGACAATATTTTTAAATAATTTTACCCTATCTCAAATAACCTTTGGGTGATGATCATGCACCAGCTGGATTTGTTTAGATGGGAGATATTTCCTAAAGACTCATGTTCAGGTGACAATTCTGATTCAACTGAACTTCAGTTCACATGCAAGATATGGTCTTCAGAATAGTTCATGGAATGCTCACACAAGAGATCAGGTCTGGAATTGCATCAAGTAATATGAGCTGTTGGGGGTGCTTTTTTAAATTACATTTGTTTTGGGAGGTGTGTGTGTGTGTGTGTGTGTGTGTGTGTGTGTGTGTGTGTATGTGTGTATGTGTGTATGTGTCTGTGTGTGTCTGTGTGGCATTATAGGGCCTTATAACGGTAGACACAGCTAGATGTAGGGAGGACCTGTCGGTCAGGTCTGCTTTGATATGTTAATTTGCATTTCAGTTTGCCCCTATTTTGAGACCTAAAGTGTACCATTATCTCAGAAGATCTGGCTTATCTTTGGTTCTGCTCTAAGGCTGCTGAGAACCAAGATTTGATGTGGTCAGATGCTTTGCTTTAGACTTCAGCTTGAGAGCTTGAAACACTGCCAGTTTTGTCCCGCTCTGATGGACAATCTTTGTGGTGGTTTGAATGAGAATGGCCCCTACAGGCTCACAGGTTTGATCTGTGATCATCAGGGAGTGGCTTGACAGGGATTAGATGTGGCTGCCTTGGAGGAAGTATGTCATCCAGGGTGGGCTTTGGTGTTTTAAAAGTTCAAGCAAGGCCCAGTGTCTCTCTTTTCCTGGTGTCTGTAGATCCAGATCCAAATGTAGAACCCTCAGCGACTTCTCTGCTTCACGGCTGCCTGGATGCTGCCGAGCTCCTGCCACGATGACAATGGACTAAACTTCTGAAACTGTAAGCCAGCCCCAATTAAATGGTTTCTTTTATAAGAGTTGCTGTGGTCATGGTGTCTCTTCGCAGCAGTAGAACAGTGACTAAGACTCCTCTCAGATCTCCAAGTATGGTCCCCTCTGCAGAGAATGACAGGTTTTTTTTTTTTCTCTTTGCCTATATATGTTTATTAAATCTTTAGAACCCATTAAGGCATTGATCCTCCTGCATTCTAAATATCTGTATATTTGTCCATTTCCCATGAAACCAGAGCCTTTTGCAGAGCAAGACACTGTATCTTTTCATCTGCATTTTTAAAAATCTAAAGATAGTTACTAAATAGAAGATTCTCAAAATTCTTTATTGAGGGCCAATGAGATGGTTCCATTTAAAGGTGTGTGCAGCCAAGCCTGATGATTTGAGTTCAGTTCCCAGGACCCACATGATGGAAGGAGAGAACCAACTCTAATGTCTTCTGATCTCCATATGCACATCATGGTGTGTGTGTGTGTGTGCGCACACACACTTGAATGCTCTCTTAAACATACACAATAAATAAATGTACTAAATTCTTTACTGAATAAATTCATGAGTAATATCACAATGGGTATTTTAGTGACCAGTTAGCTTTATTCCTATTGCCTGAATTGATCTTTGAGAATAAAGTTTTGTTGTTTGTTTTGCTACTAAGTAACCTAGTTGATACCCAAGCCGAGTTTCACACAGTGCTGAAGAGTCCAGGCCCCGCCACCATGCCAGACTTGGATCTGCAACTAAGTCCCTTCTCCTGAACCGTGTTTGCCTTCTCTTTAAACTGAGACTAATAACCCACACAAGTAAACCACTCTGCTTCGCAGAGTGGCAGCTAGCATTAAGAAACATAACCTACATAACCTGATAGCATGATTCCTGCCCTGTGGGAAGGTACTGAATTACTACAGTGATTTTTTTTGGAGCTATCTGTCAATTCTGTGTTACTGTGTCCTGTTGGTGCCAAAACTATTCACATACCATCAATAGAACTTCCCAGGGCAGGAAGAAGTGGTTTCAGTAAGAGGCCTGACTGGGGAGTTTAGAAGTCCTAAGATTAGCCCACACTGGTTAATCTCCTAAATGGCACATGTAGATGATAATGACTCTTTAATAACTTGTCAATGTTTGGCAACATTTTCTAAGTTGCTCAGTGTAGATGTTTCAAAAAGAAATGAAAGCGCAAGTCACTAATGGTGCCAAAAATAGTGGATTGGAACTGCAAGTTTGTCTGCAGGAGAAAGCCCATTCCACAGGCAGACAAGATGGCTCAGTGGGCAAAGTCACTTCCTGCAAGTAGAATTCCTGGGACCCACATGGTAGAGAGAGAGAACCTAACTGCAGAAAATTATCCTCTGTCCTTCTTCATGTGTGCATGTGTGTGTGTGTGTGTGTGTGTGTGTGTGTGTGATCATGCATGGATGATTTGTGCATGCATACCTCCTTTCTCTACCCTAATTTCTCTATCCAAGGGTTTAGACTTCCCATCCCCAGTCGCCCTTTCCTATATAATCCAACCACTTTGGTTATGTGACCCTTCTGTCTACTCTTTACCCTCCTGGCCCCTTGGTCTGGCTTCTTCCCTTCCTCACATGGTTCAGGGTCACGTTCACTCTGGATTCTTCCAGATGTCTCTGCCTCTAACTATGCTCTTCCTTTTATGTGCAGTAAACGTTCTCCAAGATACGCATGAAAGTCATGCCCTTTCCTTTTTAAATTTTCCTTATTATTTATTTATTTATTTATTTATTTATTTATTTATTTATTTATTTATTTTTGTTCAGTGTGGGCATTTTAACAGATGTGTCTTACCCAGTGATCATGGCCTCTGGGTCTTAATTCACAGTTAAAGACGAGAATCTGAGTACTCACTGGCCAACCACCTCAGGCGGGTGTCTGCCCCTCCTCCAATCAAGAGGGTGGCCAGGAAGGCTTGAGGATGGGAGTGACTGCATTTGGAGCTACCCACAGTTGAGAGACCATGGCAGCAAAGCCCTTCCCGAGCATGACTGGGGGAGACATGTCTGCCGTACACGACAAGGTGACAGATTCATCTGAGACAGCATTCTGGAAAATGGAAAAATGTCTATAATTTTAAAATGGACAACTACAAAAGTTAAGCCAACCCCTCCCAAAAAAACCCTATCTGTTAAAAACCAGTTTTTATCTCTTCCACATATAAGGCTGCCTCAATCCTGACTATCAGTTAAGATCACTCCCACTCATAGCTCTGAAATAGAACTTTTCTAAGGCTATATCATCAGATTTTTTTTCTTGTATTGCTACTGATTTTGAAATACTTGAAAAGGAATCTGCATGGTAAGTAATTCATTAACAAAATACTGACCTAACCATGTTACTCTTGACTCTAGCAGAGAAGACTGGTGGCCACAAGACCTCCTCCTCCATTCACACCAGTAGTGGTGTACATGAGAAACTTCTCTCTATTTCATTAGGGTTGGCTTGTTAAATAAGTTTGTAATTGGTGGCTCAGACAACGTTGGGTGGAACAGTATTCAACATTTGTAGACTGCCCAGTTCATGGTCCTTTGGTCTCTGGATAAGATATAACCTACTCACTCTAAGTCTGAGGTTCTGGATGTGACCTCCTTACAGCACAGCAGAGCTGTAGGACCGGAACAGGGGTTCTATTATGGTTAGTTAGTTACTTCATGGTCTATTGTTGCAGCTCTTACCCGGACAAGTGGGATTTTACCAGGTAACATCTTCTGTATTTGTCATGCACTGCCCTTAGTCTACATTTGCCCCCAATTAATAAGTAATTCATAAACAAACCTTAAGATGAATTTTCAAAAATAGTGGCATATAAACATTCTCTTCTAAGTATCCAAGCTTTTTAATGATGTCTCAAATTCTGTACGTGTAGAATTTTTCAAAAGGACTGGTCTAAAAATCCAGTGGAAATAACATAAGCTCTATTGCTCCAGTAGTTTGCAGTACTAATGCCTAACCAAGCTTTCCTAACCTAAAATTTCATGAAAAAAGTAATTTATTTCTTAGGTATGTGTAGATTTGTTTCTTATTTTGAGGTGAAGGTACCTCTAGGTGCATAAATCTATTGATTAATAAGCTGTGTAATCTTACAAAAGGTAATTTTGGGATTCATAAACTCGATATTTGCACTGTAACCAGATACACACAGACCCCAGCTTAGTGAAACCTTCACAGTAAAACATGGAATAGACTAGAGGAGCACAGTCAGGATACTGTGACTGTGCATTTTGTCTCAGTCTTGTTTTGTTCGTTTCTGCTCCCTTTGAATAGTGTGCTGGAAATCTGCACATTGTCTCTGCCTCTGTCACCCCCATCCCCGGTGATCCAGGCCTTCAAGGAAATCTTTCTCGAATTCTCCCTGGAGCCTTTCATGAATCATCATCTTAAACTTTCTTCCTTTAAATCAATATTTTATCATGCATAGTGTTGTGGATACTGAAAAGATCTTGAGATATAAATAATTACAAATAACACTGGATCCCTGAAAACACATGCTTCAAATCTCCAGCGTTTGGAAGCAACATAAAAGAAGTGCTTCAGAGTAACAGGGAGTCAGGTGCTCCAGTCTCTGACAGGCATGGTTTTCTGCACTGTATTCTCATTGTCACCCAGGGAGGAAAAAACAAACCAACAACCAAACAAACAGAAAAACAAAGCAAAGCCCTCCAAACCATGAAATGCTGAATGTTTTTACTTTCAAGGTCCAAAATTAATGTTCATGTGAAACGTCTACGGTGATAGTATGATTGACATTACAGAAGACAGACCCCAGGTGCAGCTTCCAAGTTTAATGGTTTGTTTATAGGTAGAACTCTGACAATGGAGTAGAAAATTTTCTCTAGAACAAGCAAATAATTCAACTATTCTTTCAACACTGCCTACTTTTTCGGTGGAAACTTTATTCTCCTTTCTTCATAGTCTTCTTTGGGAAGAGTGGGTTTAGTTTGATGTCCATGTGGGTTTTTTTTTCCTATACTGTGCCAGTTTGCTCACTTGTTAGCGATGTAGATGATCTTGTGCTTCTCGATGACACTAATGTCATGTTCCAGCTGCTTCATCTCCTTTTCCAGCTTCTGCTTGCGAATTTTCTTTGGTATGGAATCAATGAAGACCGAGAGGGACTGGAACTCTCTGTGCACCTCTTCCCAGTTTTTCTTCAGCCCCTGCAAATGGTAGAGAGACTTTGGCATGACAGGGAGACTGCAAAAGCAACCCATACCAAAACTGCCTGTAACAAAGATGGGGAGGTGCAGATGGCTGTTGAAGGAATTTTGGAAATGATAATGTGTCTGTCCTGGGCCTTGCCACAGTAACAGAAAACACGTTCAGAAAGCAGAGGTCACATCTGTCGTATCCTTCATCCCCACTGGGAGAATTTCTTGCTCAATTTTCAGCTTCTCATATGTAAGTGCAGAGTTTATGAGCATTGTGGAGCCAAGCTTATAGCAAATGCTTTGGTAAAAAAAAATCAACAATCTGAAAATTGATTGTCCCAAGTAAAAGTTGGCTTTGGAAATATTTTTCATACATTTATTAGAAAAGTTTTATCTTTCTAAAGCATATATATACACACACATGTATATTTGTTGAGTGTACTTGGGCTGTGTGCACAAGTCAGTGAAAGCTAGAATACAATCTCACACATATCATCTTCAGGACCACCACTGCACCTCTTTGCAAGCCTGGAATTCAGGAACTTAGGTTAGCTGGCCAGTGGTCCCTCCCACTGCTGCCCCCTTCCCAATGGCCAGGCTCTACCTGTTTCTTCCATACTACTGCTAAGATCACACCACATACACCATGCATTCTTCTATGGGTCCTGGGGATCACGCTCGCTCCCCATGCTCACTTTGTACAACAAAGCACCCCCCCCCATCTTCTGCTGTATCCTTACTCTTCAACATGGCGGTCACATAAGAAGCCTGAATTTTGACTAGCATGTTCATATTTTATTTGGTAAAATGTTATTGTAAGAAAAATACCAAAATTCAATTTTACAATGACCCTTTTCTATATGTTTTCAATATATTAAAAAGACTAAATCATCTTCCATAAGGTCGAGTGGTCCGTACTTCCTGTTAATGTATTCTAGACATGGTTGGAATGTCATTAAATGTAGAACACACACTAATTTAATAACATAGTTAATGCTTTATGGTCTCTGAAATCAACAAACTCAAAATTAAGGATCTCTTCGGAGCTATAAACTCTATTTCCATCTTTGCCTGGCTACATTTCTCATTGCGCTGCACTGGGGGCTCCACTGACAACATGCTCTTAAACTACTAACGGAATGCACTCAGTGAAGTTTTACAGAGCAGCACTTTTCATTCACCCTGAGATCATAGATTACTTTATTTACACACTTGTCTGTAACTAACTCCACTCCTGGGCATGACGGTGGAGACAAGAAGATACAGCAGGAGCTTTCAGATTGGCCAGCCTGGCTGAATTGGTCAAGTCCAGGTTCAGTGCGAGATCCTTTCTCAAAAAAATATGGTAGACAGGGACAGAAGTCACCCCCACACTGACCCCGAATCTCCATGTATGAGTGCATGCATGTGTGCACACTTCCAGACACAAAGAAAAAGTAAATTGCATTTTAAGGGAGAAAGAGCGAGCTTTGGAAGCCAACAAAGGAAGCAAAAGGATTCCACAAAAGAGTAGATGCCATGTGAATAAGGAGAAAGTCAAGCTGGGTCATGTAGGCTAAGAAGAAACAGATGCCATTTCTAGAAGTTGAGCCACATAGGCAACAGGCAGTCCCACCATCAGGACAAGCCCAAAGCCACATTCACAGTTGCATTCCAGCTGCGGATTTTGGTGAGATGGTGAGAAATCCCACAGTGTCATTCTGGGTGACTCAGGGCAACTAGCAGGCAGCATCTTGAGCAAGATCCTATTAAAAGCCAGGCTTCCTTGAAGCATGAGAATGGGCCTAGGAGCTTCCGTTTGGCCTGCCTCAGCACCAGAGTGTGGCAAGTCTCTGGAGTCGGAAGTAGAGAGCAGCAGGCTGGATGCTGACAAGCCCAGGCTGTAGGCTACAGGAAGCTGGACAGGGAGTGCATGGGGAAGGATAACCTGACTCTGGAGGCCAGAAACAGATTCCATCAACAGAGAATAGCCCTGCAGTCTGATCAATGTCTGGACCACAATTACTGACCTGCACTGCCATACAGCCCCAGGAACCTATGTTCCAGGCATGGGTTGTATACCCAAGAGCTGCTTCCCTCCAACGTGGCAGCTAGTAGGCAAGAGTTCTTGTAAGTATAAAGACAGTTTCTGCTTGACCAGATCTCAGTGCTGTGGTTGCTTCTTATACTCCCAAGACATTTGGGAGAGATCTTCACATCTCCAGCTAGAAGCTAGAACATTAGCCACCACAGGGATG
>JADRCC010534561.1:0-11084 GCA_019843855.1 Hylomyscus alleni
ATTGGTACTTTAGATATAAACTACTACTTTCCTTTTATGACAATGGCTCTTAAACTTTAACACATTTTAAAATCATGTGTGGCTAGATATGTTGCTCAGTGTTAGAGTACTTGCCTAGTAAACAAAAGACTACAAATTGCATTTCTGACACAGCAAATTAAATAAAATTACTCAAGGGTTTAACAAGTTCACACCTTGTTAGATATTTGCCCCAGTTTCTTATTCAGTAGGTCACATCTTGATAGCAAGCCTCATGAACAGTTTCCTATTTGTTTCTTTTCCTTTTTAGAGAAAAACGTATTTTGAAAATCACTGCCCTATAGAATGAACTGATCAAATTTAAATTTGTCATTGAAGAATCCTTGATTTTCACATTATTTCCTTGGATTTGTCTATACTATTCTCCCATTCTTATAATATGACACTTCTTTTCTTTAAACAAGGCCATAATGGACTCTTCTGGACTGATGCTGTGGCACTTTTAATCCCAGCACAAGACAGGCAGAGGCAGATGTATTTCAGTAGGTTTAAAGACAGTATAATCTATGTAGTGATTTTCAGATCAGCCAGGTTTATATAGTGAGGCCTTGTCTCACAAAACAAACACAAACACAAAAACAAACAAATAAACCCTCTTTGATTGTTGGGTCCATTTGTACTCACTGTTATATATTGTTTACATTAGTAATAATGGTAAAAGTGGATAAATCCACTTGTTAACAAACATTTTGTGTTTTGTTGATCATAAATTATCATGTCTTAAACTACTAAAATATCACACTGGTCTATTAGATGCTGCTCACACAAACTGATGGCTGGATTAAAAGTCTGTAATTTATTGAGCTTGGGAGATTATCAATGAAATACAGAGTTTGTCTCCTGTGAGACTCTGCCAAAGCCTTACAAATAAAGATCTGAATGCTCGCAGTCAACCATTGGACTGAGGAGCATACAATGCCCAATGGAGGAGTTAGAGAAAGAACTGAAGGAGCTCAAGGGGTTTGCAGCCCCATAGGAAGAACAATAATATCAACCAACCAGACCCACTCCAAAGCTCCCAAGAACGAAACCCCTAACCAAAGAGTACACATGGAGGGACCCATGACTCCAGCTTCATATGTAGCAGAAGATGGCCTTGTTGGGCATCAATGAGAAGAGACTTCCTTGGTCCCATGAAGGGTCAATGCCCTAGTGTAGGGAAATGCTAGGGTGAGGATGTAGGAGTGGGTGGGTGGGTATAGAACACCCTCATAGGAGCAGGCAGATGGGAGATGGGGGAGGTGGGACTGGGAAAGGGGATAACATTTGAAATGTAAATAAAGAAAATATCCAATAAAAAATAACAAAAAGAAGTATTAAAAATATCAAAAGGGTAAAGAGTAGCTAGAGCAGAATGTAGACAAGAGTGAAGACATCCAGAGAAATTTAGATAAACATGCTTAGGAATATCTTAGCAATTATACATGTATCTAAAGTGGTAGGATTCTAGCCTCATATGCATGATACCTTGGTTTCAGCACCTATATTTTATAAACTGCATATGATAAAATATATCTTGATACTTTACTTCCCAGTACTTGAAGGATAGAAGCAGGTAAAAATTAAAGTTCAAGGCTATTCTTGACAACCTGGTGAGTTTGACTTTAGTCTGAACTACATGAGACCCTGACTTATAATGTAGATGAATTTTCATCCAGAAACATGGCCATTTTATCAAGAGGAATCTGGCTCACTGGGAAGGAGTCATCATGGAATGCTTAGCCACATGGTTTTTAATGTAGATTCATAAAGATATAATTGTACCTTGATAATCAGAAAGGATGAGTAAGGTTAGTGAAAAGACACTGTATTATTAACAAAAAAGAAAAGGAACACATTGAGATAGACAACATGCATACTTTAAAGATGTTTACCATCAGAGTGGAAGACAGGGAATGTGTTGAGTTGGGGAAGAGGTTTTGACTACATTTATACAGGGGATGAAGCACTATGTGTTCCATCAAAAATAATAAAGGTCTGATCTGAGTAATAGAAACTTCCACATGAAAGGCATGACTCAAGGAAGGAAGAGACATACAAACCAGCAATATAGATGACACAGAAACCTGATTTTGCCTGCATGTGGACAGCTCAACAAACTGGCTGAAAAAGGACAAATTGTTCATAAGACTGGCAGATTGGAAAGCCTTGATGCTGAAATGGACAAGATGATCAAGACTGCAGTTATGAAGGAACATCTTCAAAAGGACATTTAGGATGTTAAGTTTATGGGATTGGTATTTTTTCTGTTATTGATAAGCTGTGGCCAACTTTTAGCTTAACCAGAATGAGAAGATGCAGAGGAATTTAATCCAGCAGCATGACTGCTTTGGCAAGTGATCACATCCAAAAGCCTCCTATATCTATGTGATTAGGTTGAAATGCAAGCATTTCACACATTTCACCCTCTGGGTAGAATACAGGTATGTTCTTAGTACGAACCTCCAATCCCAGACAATGTAAGTATGGTTAGTTTGAAGAAGGAAGCAGCCATGTTTGAAAGGAACACCTAGCCTAGTTGAGGGGCAAACAAAGTGATGAATGAGAGAAAAATTTAACAGAATTAGTCAGAGATATGAAAGATCCAGCTCTCAGGAGAACAGACTGGAAAAGGACGCTACTTAAGAGAGAGGCACCAAAAAGAAAAGGAGCAAAAAAAAAGAAAGATAGGAGTTTTACGATCAAAGTTTTATAGAGATATGTTTAAAGTGAAAATAAAGCAAGACAGAATTTGAAGGATGCAGGAGATTAGAAGAGACTGTCAGTTAGTTTGAGGCCAATAAGAAAAATTCAGTCAGAAGCCATGAAAAGACAGTTTGAATCAGTCAGCTTGGAGAAAAGTTTGGGCCAGAATAGCTGAGTTGAACCAGCCAGCCAGAGTTCAGAAAGAGATAGAAAGGGTGAGCTGATTAAGCAGTAAGCATCCAAGATGACTTTTACTTTACATGTATAAGTTACTTTTACAAAGAATAAAGAAAATTGTGTTGAATCTTTGCTACAAAGCTATGGTTTTACAGAGGAATTAATTTCTTCGGTTGATTTTAACAACTAGAGTAGTAAAGGTAGCAATGATTCACTGAGTACAGAATATACCAGGGCTTTTTATTTTTTTTATTCTTGTCTTAGAATTACTCTGAATCTTTTCTTACAGATACAGTATGAGAAAAGCAACTTGTATGAAATTATACAATAGGAACATAAAATGGTAAATTTAGAGGAAATTTGATTACTGAAGTACATCATAGTCAACAGTTTTTATCATGTGTAGGGAATGGTAGGACAAAGCTAAAATTATAGAAAATGGTTTATTTAGTTACATATTTTTATGAAATACATAAATAGTGATTCTATAATCTCCATCTTGATGTAGCAGACATATCCTTCATTTTCTACCATCTTGTTCAGAGCCTTAGAAAGTGAAACCAGTTTATTCAGTGAAGTGGTCAAACATCAATCCTATTTTGTTTTTGTTTGTTTGTTTTGATTTGTTTTTTTCCTCTGAGATATGCTTTCTTTGTGAAACCAGACTGGCCTTGAATTACAGAGATCCACTTGCCACAGCCTCCCAATTGCTGGGATTAAATGTGTACCACTTCTGCCTTCTGGCATGCTTCCTGTGCTTGGTTTTGTGTGTCAGTGTGAATCTGTACCCTCTAGTGCAAAGTGTGGGTTTGAAAGCTAATGCTGATTCTTAATCAATCTGTGCTTAAGTTTTCAATATTTGAGTGGGTTCAGGGAAGCCTCTCATTATATTTACTCATATGACCAGAAGGTGAAGCACAAAGTATTGAAACAGATTTTTCATGCTTAAAAGTGAGTCAATCATGCAAATAAAAATAAAACCTATTCAATTTTTGTGGTATACATCAATAATATCAGCACTCTGGTGATAGACGCAGGGGACTGGCATGTTTGCAGCTACCTTGGAATAATAGAAAGCACAGAGAGATCCAGACTGAGACCAGACTACAGGATACAAAAATCTAAATAATCTAGTGATAACAGTGTCATTTAACCTAGTAGAATTTGAAAATAGTGTTACCATGGGTGCAACTACTCTCTCAGTAAGATTACATTTTAAAATTAATACACAATGATTAATGTAGTAAACAAAAATATAGTTTTACTAAAAATTCATATTATATTCTGTGAATAAACTTGTTTATCATTTTTACTGGGGTCTATTGCCCTTTTTCAGGTCAAAATGCAAAGACTCAAGAACTTCCCTTCAATGAAATATTGTTATTAAACCACAAGGTTATCATGATTAAGAAAGTCTTCTCCAGACCGGGCGGTGGTGGCGCACGCCTTTAATCTCAGCACTTGGGAGGCAGAGGCAGAGGCAGGTGGATTTCTGAGTTTGAGGCCAGCCTGGTCTACAGAGTGAGTTCCAGGACAGCCAGGGCTATACAGAGAAACCCTGTCTTGAAAAAAAAAAAAAAAGAAAAATCAAAACAAAAAAAAAAAGAAAGTCTTCTCCATAGAATAATGGGAACATATGTCCAATTATTTGTATTCTATTATGTTGCCTTCTTCACTATCAACAAAGTTTATGTAATTTTTAATAAAATGTTAAAAACATGCATATGATAGCACATAATTATATGAATATCAGTTCATGTAAAGGCAATTTATAAAACAAAAGCCAATTCATATTCATCCCAGCTTCCAAGCTATTCATTGGACTTCTTGATGTGATTACATTACTAGGCTTTGATATGGAGACTAGTGTCTGAAGAAAATCCTGAGTGCCTCAATGCACTATACAGAGAAGCTATTCCAAATGAGTTCCTTGTCATGCTTCTCATTCTTATAAACATATTTAGAAAGTATTAGCACACATTGGCATTGTATCATGGCAACATTCAGAATCAAGAATTTACTTTATTTTTTAATCATTTGAGAAAATGTCTTTATAAGGTATGACACTATTTTAATTGTTCCATAAAAGTAGCTATATCCAACTATTATCTAACCATATAGAAACTTTAACTTATTATCCTTTTGGATTATATCCATCAGCATAAGTCAAATATTCATAGTACTTATTATATGCAAGTGCAAAATGCACCAGACCATACAGAAGCCATATTCAAGTGGTTTTAGTTGATTGATCTTTCTTTTTTTTTTTTTAGTCCAATGCTAGAAATTCAATCCAAGAATATTAATTATACTACTGTTGTTTGATTCATTTTGGATAGTATAACATATTTTAATAGTTTATGTTTCCTGAAAATCATGTTTCTACTTTCAGATATGAAAAGGGGAATTTATCAACAGTGTACACTTTCTGATAATCAACAGTACACACACTTCAAACAGTCATATTGTTGGATGGGGAGTTCCATATTTCTATTGAGTGTCCTCTTGTTTGGTTGATGGAAAAATCTGAGACCAATACCTGTATGTAGCTTACATGAGGAGTGTGTCTTTGTATAGCTTATATATTCCCTGAAACTTATAGAAGAGATCAGAGCATGAACAATCAGATTTTCTGTAAGAAGTAATGTCTGCTGAGCATATAATATACTCTCTAAAACTTGCTTGTTTGAAACAAAGACACATTCACTAATTCATAGTTTCTTTGGGCTACGAATGGGTCTTAGGTTGAATCCTTAACAATCTTAAGACATCAACAGAGTCGGGTATAATTCTGAACTAATTCACATGTATATGAATAGTATTCAATTCTCTCAATGTTACCTGAATTGAAGGTCAAATTGAATGAAAAGTCTAATCCAAGTGAAAGCAATAGTCTTCGTTTTGTTTCTTAACAAGGCTACCTTTTGGTATCACAGTTTGCTTTACCAAAATACCCAAGCGCAGAAGATTTAAGAGAGTCTATAGTCAAGATGAGACTTCTGTAAGCTAGGAAGAGAAGTGGTGACCTTTCACTTCTATAATTTTCTAATTTCTAAAAGGACCAAGGGGTCCATCACAACACACTGAAAGAATTAAATTAGGACACAGACGCTGAAATTAGTGGCATGTAGGCTAATGACAAAGTTAAAGCTTAATGCTTTACAGAATATAGACAGGCAAATTAAAACAGCTGAAATAAAAAATAGTAATAATAATAAAGCAATTTTCAATATCATTTCTTGATTAGAGACAAATTAATCATCATTGGGAAAAACACTAATCAAACCATGCAAAACAAATCTTACACTGTAGAGATTTACAAATGAGTTGATCTTAGCCTTGCCGTTTAAAATTCAAATCCACATCTGTTTTCTAGTGAACGTAAAAGGTTAGCTGTACGAGTAGGACTTCTTTTCTTTTCATGAAGAGTAGAAGACTAATGGGATGGCAGTTATAATTTATTAATTTTAGCAACGTATGAAAATTAAAAGGCTGACTCTTGCGTTTTGGTAAGGCTCAATTCATACAGACTTGAAAATAACTTTTCAAGTTTCCACAATTGTCAGGAGAGTTTATTCCTTGTTGCTTTTCCCTTTTAACTGATAGAATTTTAAACTTTTAATTACAGTATAAAACTTGTCCATACACATCTAGGGAGAGACAGCAAACTACTAAATAAGTAGAAATTGTTTGGACCATAAATAATCTTTCCACCAAACTTGTATATCTGGTTAATGGACTTTAAAAGTACTCCTGGGGCAATGCAATAGATGCTTTTTCACTGCTGTGAGAATATAACTGATAAGAAGCAGCTTAATTTTATAAACTTATTTAGGCTTAGATTTCTAGGGAACACATTCATTATGGCACTGAAAGGATGGCTCAGGTGCCAGAAATTGCTGGAGAATTGCTTAGACATTCAGGAATCAGTAAGTGTAAAGGACGTGTGGATGGCTCTCTAACCCCCAGATCACCCACTGACCCACTTTCTCTAACAAGTTTTCATCTCCATACAGTACCCTTCTTGGATGCCAGTGTTCAAGCACATGAGCCTATGAGGGATATTTCACATTCAAGTCTACATCAGGATATACACCTGAACTCAGGTAGCTGAAGTAGAGGATCAAAGTTGGTTGACTAAGGTTACCTAAATATAGACCCTGTCTTGAAAGGAAAGAGATAGGTAGATAGATAGATAGATAGATAGATAGATAGATAGATAGATAGACAGACAGATAGATACATATAGAGACAGAGACACATAGACAAAGACAGACAGACAGAGGCAGAGACACAGAGAGACAGAGAAAAAAACATTGTTTGTGATGCAGAATAATATGTTGCAATAAAAACATATGGTTACACAGTGAAACCTATAGTGCTCAAACTACCTGGGATTTTCAGTATGTTAGGCTTCTGTTGTCTTATGCTGTAGATTATTATATCTCGAGAGATTTGTGACTAGCTATTCTAGTAAATATTGAACATACTTGGATAGATCCCTGTTAGAGGCTATTTTTCCTGCCTAGACTATCCCTACTTTACACTGTAATCTCAACCTTTTAGTTTGGATGTATAATCATTATTTCATGGATTACAAATGAAAGTAGGAAAGTGTGGCACCGAGAGGCACCAGGTGAAGTATTGCGTGGGCTGTTTCTTCTTTGAAAGTGAAAGTCACCTTTAAATCCTTGAACATCAGCTGACTTCCTGTTTTGTCTGACTTCACTAACATTGAAACCTTAGCATCACTTCAAAAGAATTATGAGCATTGGTTGTTCTCCAAATAATTCAATCTTAGTGCTAACAAAGCTTAGTTCTATAGGCACTTGTCTTTTGAAACCTAATGGTGATCATTTACCTGATAGCAGTTTGTGCTACTTGTAGATAAAGAAAATAAATGCCTATAAAGAAATTTAGAACACTGGAAAAAATTAGGAAATTTATACTGGAAGGTCTATTTCATTCTTTTTCTTTTCTTGTTTCACCTTGCTCAAGTTCAAAAGAATATTTAGTTAATTAGTTCAGGAACTAATCACTCAACTTTCTGAAATGTGAATTAATTAGTTGAAATATCTAGAGGATAATAACTTAATTAAAATATTTGTTTTCAGTGTTTCTTCAATTTTATTATGCATATATAAGGTATACAAAGCAATATTTTCATATCTTCTATGAACATATAGAATAATGAATTACTCAAATAAATTGTGTACTACTTGTCATAGTTGTGTTTTTTATGATAAGAACATCAGAAATCATATAAATTGGCCAATACTCAGTATATGATATAATATAGCTCACTGTAGTCTCCATATATTCATTTTTCTTTAACTCTTCCTTTTAACTTATCTCTCCCCATTTTTCCTCCTTTCTAATGCTGATAACCACTATTGTTTAATGTTCCTATTTTTAAACTTGTTTTTTTTCTTTTTTAATATTTGTTTGAACAAAATACATTTTTTTTTAACAAACCCACTATAAGGAAGACTGAAAAGTTGAATCCAAGCAAAAAAAAGCAAAGCCTAGGGCTGTTCTTTGGTATCAGGGTCAGGTCAGAGCCTACCTTAAGGGCACCAGTGATTTCATCCTTTGGTGTGAATTTGGGTTCTGTTCCTGTGTAGTGTGTGATTATTTAAAAAAAAAACTATCTATACTAATGCTGGCTACTTGCTAGCAACAGTGGTCTCCCCACCCCCATGGCTATCCCAAAGCAGCAGTCTGCCCAATTTCCTGCCTAATTGCTCACATTCCCTGTCATCTGTCTCCTGTGGCTAGTCTGCCAAGACTGGCTCTAAACCCTGATCCTGCTATAAAGAAAACTGTAGAGACTTATTATTTATTAGTCATATTTGTAACAATAAATTCTCAACCCCCAAAATGCCTACAAAAGAACTCAAAACTCAACTGATATAAACAAAAGCTGTAAACCTAGATAGGGCAAATGGACTCTCTATTACTCTATTGACTTTCTATGATATCCATAACTACCTGTGACTCTTTCAGGCTACATGGATCAGACTCATCTTCCTCTCTTATAGGTTCCATCTTGTCTCCTTGTCTCTGTCTCTCTGTCCCTCTCTAAAGCTCTCAGCCAGTCTTCTTTTTCCATTGCCTAACAGTAGACTCTAGTCTTATCTTTCACCTTCCCTCACCTGATTACAGATGGTAATGTACCATCTTAAGTTCCAGAATGGTGGAATAAGTGGAAACCAGTCCTGGAGTGTTTAAGTGCTTTATTCATCTCACTGACTCAAGGACTTGTCTTGAATTCAACTATTTGAAATACAGACAATAAATATATTGAGGAGAAGCCATGTTCTCTTCTTCCCAGATAATGTCTTGCTATCACCAATAGTGCCAAAGGACGCCCAGGACATGGTTATGGCAATCAGGAATTTTGGTAGTAGCTTCTGGCTGCTGGTAGTTGCACTATGTTGGTGAAAAATCAATGTTTCCTCTGCTGCCAAGATGTGGTTCAGAACCAGGCTACCTGCATAATACAGAATTCACTTATATAGTGGCTCTGATAGTCTCATAGATCCTATCACAATTCTCTTCTTACATAAACTTATAGGAGAAAAACATAGAACTATTTGAGGAGGTCGCTAGTAACCACTTTCTTGGCTATAAAACTGTGTTCTCTGAGCCCAATAATTTTACCAGTTCCAGTTGCTCTTAAGCTCTCCAAGGCTGCCTGCCACAGCATCTTCCTCACTTTGTCTTTAAGGAGTTCACAGGTAGGTTTATTTGTGATTTTACTAGAGTGAACCAACTCAGAAAGCTGCTCTTTGTCATCATCTGTGCAAGAACCACCTCCTCAAGGCAGTGAAATTGCAAGGACAGTATTGGATGAGAAGTCAGCCCATTGGATATCTTGATCATGGTGTTGCTAGGATATTGTGAGATACATCATCCACTTTGGAAGTTTGTTGGTATTTCATAAAAATTTAACATTGTATATTATTTTATATTTTCCCAACTTACTTTAATTGGGATCTTAAACATCCTAATCTCCATTTTATTCCATTACCCACAAGAAACAGTAGAAAAGAAAAATTATTAAGACATGGGGAAGTGGGTCTGTTTAGAAATAGTTCCAATTTTTTTTTATTTTCAACTTTTTATCAGCAAGCAGTTCAGTCTACTAGCAAACCACTAAACCTGAATCAGCATCTGCAGTTCAGTCCACTTGATAGATATCACACATGAATCACTAGCTGCAGTCTACTTGGCACACTTCACATACAAATAATCAGTGGCAGTTAGATCCAGAATAAACCAGGGGGCTCAGCTGGATCAACATGTCAGTGGAAGCAGCAAGATGACACTAGAATATCATGAGAAATTCATTAGTTGCTCTCTACAAAGTCATGACAAGCAATGTTCACTAAGGCCATGCAAGGCCAACCAATACAAGTGTGTCATAAGCAAAGACTAGCCAGTCAGAGCAAGGTGAACCAATGCCCAAACTTGTCACACCATCAATGGTCACTTTTATATTCTTTCTAAACATCACGTGTCCTTTCATGTGGTTGTTTTAGCAAAACATCCTTTCACCTATCTGCCCTATTATTATGACTTGGATTTCCAAAAAACCTGAAAGTTCCACTTCAGTTCTCTATATACCAGCCTTAAAATAGGGCAAGTAGTACCACCACAGGGAAAGTGAGTTAGATTTCCAAGAAATGTTTATGCTCTTTGACAACTATGTTAGCTCTTATACTGTTCCTTCAATAGTTACAATTAATACCTACACATGCTTAAGATACTTCTGCAGGTTGTTTGTGTGTCTTAATCTGCATTTGATGTTGGTATTCTGAGATAGAAAGGCTAGCTCTCTGCAAAGTGTTAGAGACATCCTTCCTGGCAGTGTTGAAGTAAGGAATATCATCATTCGATACAAATTGCATCTAAGTCATAATAAATTCTTCTTAATATTGCTATTCAGTAATTTTTATTTATATAGTTGGTCTTGTATCATTTTATCTTGGAAATGTATCCTGTTCTATATGAGCTTCCTACTTAATTCTTGGAAACTCTCTCTGAAACCTTTATGTACTCTGACTCAACATAGATCTGACCATAACCATCACAAACACTTTCTTTTATTTTTCCCATTAATTAACTTATTTGTTCATTTTACATATCAATCACAGATTCCCTCTCCTCTGAGTACCCCC
>JADRCC010534582.1:0-18594 GCA_019843855.1 Hylomyscus alleni
TTTTTTTTTTTTCTTTTTTCTTGGGCCAGCATTTCTGCATTCACTATTCAGTAGATAGTATAAGAGGAAGTCTAGATCAAGTCGGAGAAGGTGAAATTTATAACTGTAGTTTTGCTGTGTGTGGTCTTTACTTACCCAGCTATCATTTTGAGCAGCACTTTCCCTCTACAGAGGGTGACAGTGGGGTAGTCATCCAAATAGTTAGAGCCTAGGTGTTTTGTTTGTTTGTTTTTTGTTTGTTTTGTTTTGTTTTTCTGAGACAGAGTTTCTGTGTGTAGCCTTGTCTATCCTGGATCTCTCTTTGTAGACCAGGCTGTCCTTGATCCTTCAGGCCTCTGCCTCCCCAGCGCTGGGCTTAAAGTCGGATACCAATATGACATGCTTAGAGTCTAGTTTTAAGCTACTGTTTTTCTCTACTGTGCTAATACTGTCATAGCAGAGACACACTTAGGGTCAGGTGCCACATTTCAGAAAAATGAAAGCAAAGCTGTGAGTTTTAATGAAGTGTTGAATTATGTGTATTGGAGCCAGGGTAGATGACTCGGGAGATTAAAGTACTTGTTGGAAGCCTAACAGGGCCCCAAAACCTACACCATGGGAGGAGATGACCAGTTCCTGTGAGTTCCAGGATGCACACACACATATCTGTATCATTTAAAAAGACAGAATTCTAACTTTTTATATTTGAATGAAACATAATTTCATCCAATCACCTCTTTTTTTAAAAACTCCATAAAAAAGGATAAAAAGAAAGAATAAGAAACATCTTTATCTAAGTGGCCCTTAGCATTTGAAATCTATACTGTTCAGGGGTTAGCTATACTGTGCTCTTTTTTTATTATTATTATTATTATTGTTGTTGTTTGGTTGTGTCCTTTTTCACTGGCTAATTGGATGGTGTTCGAGGTGCACTATCTTTAGAGCTCTCTCTTGGCCTCGGACTTGCTTGTTGCTGTATGCCTCTGGCAGAGAAACATCACAAATGTAATATTGTGCTTAAGCAGTTATTATGGGAGAAAACCCGGAAACCTGTATTTGAATACTCCATTTTGGCTGCCATGGGAATCTTTCCACCTGAGTGTACTCTTCCCAGATGTGCTCTCTTTGGTTGAGGTGGCTGAGTAATGGCATAGGCAGCAGAGAGGGATGACATTGCTTGGTAGCATCCACTCAGTGTACTTTATTATTTTCTTCTGTTTGTGGGTTCAGGTCCATGCATGCTCCAGCCTGTTCCATCTGACTGCATTCTGTTTCCTGTGATAAAGGTCTCACTGTAGTAAACGCTACTGAGTGGGCCACACCTCAGCATTTCTCCTTTTTATTTTAAACCCCTTTGCATCTTGCCTTTTAGAATTTTTTAACTAAAAAGTTTCCTTTATTTTCCCCTCTACCTTTAAAGACATTTATTTTTATTTATGTGCTTATGTTTGTGCTTCCTTGTTTGTATGTGCACCGTGTTCATACAGGTTCCTTCACAGAAGATGGTACTAGATCTGCTGGAACTAGAGTTACAAGAGGTTGTAAATTGCCTGATGTGGGTGCTATGAACAGAACCCAGGTCTTCCACAGGAAAGCAAATGGTTTTCTCTCCAGTATACCCCTTCCTATAAAATATCTTTTAAATTTGATGTTTTTTAATACCAAAATAACATTTTAAATAACTTAACAAACATTTGTGTTTGGGGTGTGAAATGTGTTAGCCGGGCGATAGTGGGGCACACCTTTAATCCCAGCACTTGGGAAGCAGAGAGGCAGGCCGATTTCTGAGTTCGAGGCCAGCCTGGTCTACAGAGTTAGTTCCAGGACAGCCAAGGCTATACAGAGAAACCCTGTCTCGAAAAAACAAAAAACAAAGCAAAAAAAAAAACCAATTTGGACTGGCGAGATGACTCAGCAAGTAAGAGCACTGACTGCTCTTCCAAAGGTCCTGAGTTCGGATCCCAGCAACACATGGTGGCTCACAACCACCTGTAATGAGATCAGACACCCTCTACTGGTGCGTCTGAAGACAGCTGAACTGACTCCGGAGCTAGCGGTCCAGATTGGGGCCGGAGCTCAATTCCCAGCAGCCACAAATGGTTCACGGCCATCTGTACAGCTACAGAGTACTCATACACATAAAATAAATAAATAAATCTTTAAAAAAAAAAAGAAATGTGTTAGATTTTTCAGAAATGCTTTGAGTATTTCTATCTATAAGACATTTGTAGGAATGCCCCTTATCATGGTCCTTAGGATTGTATTTCTGGATTGAAAGGTAATTTACATAGGATTCTAAATGCCAGTGACTTGTAATCAGAGTATAGACTTTAGTTAAAGTGTGATTCAAAACTCAATATGAGTAACCCTGAGTGGAGCAGCCCCTGCAGGCTGAAGCCAAAAGCAGACTTAGTTCATATTTGATGTGACTAATTTAAACTTCTAGTCTCACTAAAAGTGGCAAATGATTCGTTTACTTTATATATTTATTTTTCATATGTTTACTTTAAACTTTATTTAAAAGCTAGTCTCGTTAAGTAGTGAAACAGATGTATGGAAAAGACTGTAAAAGTGCTTTCATTTATTTAGTGGACTCTTGGGGAAACAGTCAAGTGTGCCTCTAGTTACAGACACACACACCTCACACTTCATTCTTTTTTCCCATTTTTTGAGCTTGTAGTAATACATGAAGTCTAGAGCTCTTTGGCTTCAGGATGTACCCACCTCAACCTCAGACAGTCTAAATACACCAGGATGCTAACATCAGTTTTCCCTGTTGAGCATACTGGGCTTCAGCAGTGCCAGTATATGTGGCTTATACATGTCTCTGGAAGACTGCGTTTTGAGTGGAGAAAAGCTAACCTGACATTCCTTCTGCTCTGTCTGCTCAGAAGTGACATTTTCTCCTGTAGTCTCGGGTGCTTGCTTCTGGCTGCAGAGGCCTGTTCGAAAATCTTCCTTCTCCTAGGTCTTAATCACCTGTCTCTCCACCTTCACCTTCACTGGTAGCTGTTAGCCAGCTCTTGACTTCTCTTTTAATCTGCATCAGCAATGCCTGCATTTGGCATTGCTGGAATAGCTGGGATGTTTTAGAACTGGAAGCAAGTAAAAAATGTTCTCTATATCTGCATTTTATGAACTATAAAAACATGAAAAGCAAAAATTAAGAGAAGCTGTATTGGTCAGCCTTCTTTAGAGGAACAGAACACATACATACACAGACACATATACACACATGAATGAACACACACACACACATATATAATATCTATAAAGGGAATTTATTAGAATGGCTTACAGCTGTGGTCCAGCTAACCTAACAGTGGCTACCTACCCACAGAATATCCTAGGATCCAGCTGTTATTCAGTCCATGAGGCTGTTTGTCTCAGATGGTTTTCAGTATATGACAAAATTCCAAAGAAGGCGGCTCTAATGCCAAGGAAGATGTGGACTTGCCTGACATAGAGCAGAAAGAGCAGAAAGCAGGCATAGAGTGGAAGCTTCTTTCTTCCATCCTTTATATAGACTACCACAAGAAAGTGTGACCCAGATAAAGGTGGACCGTCGCACCTCAGAAGATCCAGGTTAAAAGTAGGTCTTCCCGGGTGGTGGTGGTGCACGCCTTTAATCCCAGCACTTGGGAGGCAGAGGCAGGCGGATTTCTGAGTTCAAGGCCAGCCTGGTCTACAGTGAGTTCCAGGACAGCCAAGGCTATACAGAGAAACCCTGTCTCCGGAAAAAAAAAAAAAAAGTGGGTCTTCCCATTTCAAATGCCTTAATTAAGAAATCCTTCACAGGTGTCCTCAGCCCCCTGGGTTTATGTTATTTCCAGATGTAGTTAGGTTGACAACCAAGAACAGCCATCACAAAAGTCAAGAACTCTTTGTAAGGTGGGTGTGGCTGAGTCAGCAAACTCTTCAGATGAGCCCCTCTCTCATGATTTCAACAGCGACATGGAATTTTAACCAACTTGAGAATGCAGTATGCCTTGTACGTAGTTATGGTGAGTGCTTATAAACATGTGTGTACACAGCTTTCCTGGTTAAGTCACCCAGTTGGCTGAGCGATGGCAGGAGTAGGGAATCACCTTTGCCAGGGAACATTCATGTAAAAGGAAAATGTCTGTCCATTAATAGACTTGCCCCTTTAGCCTGAACAGTCCTGTCACCTTGCAGAAGCCTGTCATGGGTTTCAAGAGGACAAAAGGAGGAGACGCAGACAGATGGAGGCAGACAGTAGAAAAAGGGTTCTTATCACTGGGAACAAAAATCAAACATACTGCTACTAGGTCAGTAGATTGTACCTGTTACACAAGGGAAGGAGTATTTTAGAAATTGCATGAGACATATACGTTGAAGGGCTCAGTTGTGGGTTTTCCACAAGGGATAAAGCCTACTTTCCCCCTACCCCACTTTATCTTTCAGCTAGGAACAACTGTTGGGGAACTGGCATACTTTCTCTCAGAGATGTATAAATAGAAACTTTATCCTGTATACCAAACAGGGGTGGGGTTTTAATTAGAGAACTAATACATTTTCCTTTCAGTGCTAAGAATGGAGCCTGTGGTCCCACTCCTGTTACATGCCCTCCATTACCGTAACCAAGCCCTTGTTCTTGGTGGGTTTATTGAATTTTATTTGCTTCAGCTTTGTTAAGTGCAAGTAGTAAATTGTATTTACTCACATTTGTTACTTGTTATGCTTTATTTGAGATTAGCTTAATTTTGCACCACTTTTTCTGCAGATATGGGAAGTCTATTTAAAAAAACAAAACCAAACAAAAACCTCCACTAGTTAAACCAGTAACTCAAGAAGTAACAAGTTACCTCATTATGCCTTCAGTTTCTGGATCTAGCTGTACTTTCCTTAAAACGTGTTCCTCCCCCACCCCCTTATAATCTGTGCTCTTTTCATGATTAGAAAATTACTACTTTGAATCCATTCACCATGACATAGAAACTGAGTGGAATTGAAAATAATACATTTCTGTGAGTGTGGCTAGTCATGTGATTCTCTGGTTATTTTTCTCATTGTGTTTTTAAATGAACTAGTTGTAGACTTGTTGGTGTGTTCTATACGTGTTTGTGAACATGATATTGCACACCGGTACATATGTGGCAGCTAAAATCTCAAATTCTGCTTCTATTTCTGGCTATGAGTTACTCATTGTCTTATTGGAATAAGACAACTTTGATTGTATAAATGTATGTGAATACATTTAGTGGTAACTGAAAACTTGATTAATACACTGACTTAAATACATTGGGCTTTATATTCCTCATGCTAAAGTAAGTACAGAGGCTGCTGAGTTCAAAGTTGGTCCCATGACCTGAGGATATCATATCAGACTCCGTCCATCTTCCTGCTCTGATGGGCGGTACCCTCCTTAGGGTACTAAGATGATTGCTACATCCTGAGCTCAGGTAGGCGTTCCAGGCAGAGAGAAAGAAGGTACCTCAGAGGAAACCAACACTTCTCCAGAAATCTACTCCAGAGTTACAGTGTGGACAGGAGGCAGGAAGACATTTAAAACAAAAAACAAAAAAACCCCAGCAAACTCAGCTGGGCAGTGGTGGCGCACACCTTTAATCCCAGCACTTGGGGGCAGAGGCAAGCGGATTTCTGAGTTCAAGGCCAGCCTGGTCTACAGAGTGAGTTCCAGGACAGCCAGGGCTACACAGAGAAAACATGTCTCAAAAAACCAAAAAAAAAAAAAAAAAAAAAAAAAAAAAAATACACTGTTAGGATTCAGTTAGTGAGTGAGAGGGAAGGGACCATGACATGGAAGGTGACATGGATGTCCTGAGGTGTCAGCCATACCTCGTACTGACCCTTTGTTCTCACTCTGAGTTAAGGTGTGATTGAATTCCTTATAGGAATAGCAGCAGCCAGCTCTTTAAAAATGAAGTCACCGCTCTTCCCTCCTTTTAAGCATCTCCCAGCTCTCTGCAGTCACTCTCTGCACGAAGTACTGACTGCAGGCAGGCTTCACTTGCACACATGGTAGGCCCCATGCAGTTTGTGTGGATACTATTGATGGTACCCATCTCCAGTTTGTTTATTTCAGTCAGGTTTTCCTTTCATCCCATACAGTTATTAGCATTGAAATATCTTGATTTTTATCTCTCTTCCCCATCACTGGCCATCACTTCTATAACCCATACTCTATTGTATGCACAGCTTTGCTTACATCTTCTCCATCTTCTCTTCGTCACACCCATTAGCTGTCTAATCCTGAGAGGTAGCTTTTAAACACTTCATCTCCACTTAAACATTTTAAAATCAAATTCAACTTTTCTGTCTCTCAAAGTTCCTTTCACAGCAGAAATACCATATTTATTTCTCAGTTTCAGTGTTCTGCCCAAGTCAGAGTATTTCTTTCAGTGCCGGCTTCTCAGTTACCACCAGATGGGGACATAGCTATGAATCTCAGGGAGAGGCACTTGGATCCTTTTGCCTGGTTGTGACTCTAAATCCCATCTGTATCCTGCTTCCTCCTCATTGTTCCAGATCTTCTCTTTTAAGCTCTAGATACTAAATTCCTTTTCTTTAGACTTGTTTGGGAGTGGGTTCCCTCCCTAGCATCATAAACCAAAACTGGAATGGCAAGGGAGGTAGAGGCAGAGCCACCAAAGTACACATACATTCTTTACTATGTGGTGAGTTCTACACCAACATAGGACCTATTAAATCCTGTCTCAACAAACAAACAAAAGCCCAAAACTTCTTTTTTTAATATAAAATTTATTTTCATTTTATGTTCATTGGTGTTTTGCCTACATGTATGTCTGTATGAGGGTGTCAGAGCCCTGAAACTAGAGTTACAGACATGTGTGAGCTGCTGTGTGGCCTCAGGGAGTTGAACCCTGGTCCTCTGGAAGAACAGACAGTACTCTAAACCACTGAGCCATCTCTTCAGCTCCAACAGAGTACTTCTTGACAATCCATTTTGTGACTTGTCCTTTCCGCACTGTCATCTAATTAATGTATGTTTGTTTTGCTGAGACTTGAACCCAGCTCTTATGCAGGATAGGAAAGTGCTCTGCCATTGAACACTCACTGCTCCTTGTCTTACTTTGTGTGTTCATTTTCTCACATAGAGTTTAATATCTCTAAGTTCTTCTATTTCTGGGGGAATTACACATTTGCCTTTCCTTCCCCCCTCTAGCATTTGTCCATCTGTCACTCTATCCTCTACCATACCTATGATGCTAGCTTTTTAGATCTCTACTGCATCCTACTCATTCTTTCTTGGGACTTTTGGTTCTTTTGGGAAGGATACTCTGGCTGAGCCTTAGACCTCATGCAAGCTAAGTAAGTACTCTCTTCTGAGTTGGGCTCAGCCCCTGTGTGTGCTCGTTTCATAGTGACAATGCCTCTTTTACTATGTTTATTTTAAGGTTCTTACTTCATTTGTTCTCTCCCTCCTGCTCTCCTTTTTCCTCTCTACTTATTAGGGACACAGTCTTTTTATATAGCTGTGGCTGGTCTCGAGCTTGTTATATGGACCAGGATGTTTTCAAAGTCATAGAACTTCTGCCTCTACCTCCTGAGTATTGGACCCTGGGAAACACCACCACACCCAACTACCACACCTAGCCAGTTTCTGAAGTTGGTATATATTGTTCTGTCTGTTGATATTTAAAGTAGTTTTTTAATCTTATTATAAATTATAACTTTTTGATTTTTGTGTTTTCAAAGGCTTATTTGTCAATGACTTTATTTGTTTGAGCACTCAGTCTGCATGTTTGACTGCACACCAGAATAGGGCATCAGTTTCCACTGTTGATGGCTGTGAGCCTCTATGTGGTTGTTGGGAATTGAACTCCGGGCCCCTAGAAGAGCAGAACAGCCAGTGCTCTTAGCCAATGAGCCATCTCTTCAGCTCCTAAATTATATCTCGAAGGAATATAATTTGATAACATTTACTCCAGATTCAGATAGGTGTGGATTTAACCACTGACTAACTTTTAGGCCTTAAGCAAGACCTAATAACTAATTTCTCATATGTTATTTTAAATGATTGTATGTGAGAACATGTGCACATGTGCAATTGAGGTCATGTTTCCTTGTCACTTGGTTTTGAGCTCCTGGTTATCTTTCCTTTCTCCCTGCTCTGGATGAAAAGAGAATGATTGAGATAAGAACTCTGTACAGAGAAATGAGTAGTGTTGCTAGAGATGCCTTTTTCATCTTCTTTGCCAGTCTTTCTGTTAAAAACAGGATTTTATCGTATCAAAATATCTTGGGATAGAAGCACTTATGTGACATATTGGTTACTTGCCTGTTGCAGTAATGGAATACTCTGACAAAAACAAGTTAGGAAGAAGTGGTTTATTTTGGCTTATAGTCCTAGAGGGGAAAAGTTCATCACAGGGGCACGGGCACGGGCACGGCAGTAGGAGTGTGAGGCTGGCCTAGCAGTCAGGAAGCCCTGATCACATTTTGTCTACAGTAAGAAGTAGAGAGGGGTTAGGGGAGGTCAGGCCAGCCCTAACAACAATCTAAACATTTGTCCTTATTCCACAGGCAAGTGTAGTCTATATCCTTCATCAAGGAAACACCTGGAGACCACTATAGAAAACTACAACCAATCGAAACGCAGAGTTGTGGATCTCAGTTCCTGGACCTAAGGTCAAGGAACTTTGCAGAAAAGGGGGTGGCATGATTGTAAGAGCCAGAGGATCAGGGAGTTTGCAGTCCAAGGTATGCAGCCAAGAGTACACCATGCAACAGATCTAGCACAAGAGGTTTACTGGGGGAGTGGAGAAAGTAAAAGACCATCATGGAGTAAGGACAATGGGGGTGGGGGAAGAAAGAGAGAAAGACAGAGAGAGACAGAGAGAGGGCAGGCACACATACACATACACACACAGAGCACAAGAGAGTTAGAGAGACAGACAGACTGACAAGAGACTGGGAGATAGAAGGAATAAGACAGAACAATCTGGGGTGTCTCAGGCCTTTTAAAGGGGTGTCACCTACACCCAATTCTAGTAATAGTGGAAATACACGGTGACTGGTGATGATGTAAGCTGCCAAGCTGCTGCAGCTGAAAGGCAGGCTGGCACCAAGTTTATAACCACTACACCCCTAACGTCTTGCCAACATGACCAACTAAACATGAGCTGAATAATGACAATACCAACAGATATTCTAGAGTGGACAGGGTAAAGCCTTCATAGCCTCAGCTCTGCACAAAGAACTACAGGACTAAGGAGTGATGGGAGTGGGAGAAAGTCTTCTCTAGGGAACAGCACACCTATTGGTTATCCAATGCAAGCCATCAGCTCTGAAAACATGCATACAAGGATGTGAACGTATAAAACATGCATAGGTATAAAACATTGTATAGACTGAGCAGGTTGTCTTGAGTGTGTGTGTGTGGTGTGTGCACATGCACACATAATAACAGTAAAGACCACGTTAGTACAATTTTAAAATTGATCATTTTTTTTACCTTTTCCAACTATCTCCAAATAAATGAGACAGACATTATCTGGTTTGTGCTTTATGGCACAGTAGCTGAGCAGTTAATCTATTCTATTCCTCTAAGCTGATCTGGCTGCCTCCCAGCAGAAATCCCTGAGATACTTGGCCTTTTAGTATTAGTCTGTCTCTCTCTATCCCAATTATGTTCCCGTGGGGGCTCCTGGACCCTTTCCTCATGGCCAGTCATTCCTCTCTCTCTCTCCCCCTCCCCTGGCTGAGATCAGAAACCCAACCCTATTCTCTCTTCTGCTCAGCCACTGGCTGATCAGTTTTATTGACAAGTCAAAAAATAAATGGGGAAGAGTGCTTACACAACTTTCAGGCAGGAGATACTTAGAATAAGCGTTACAATGCCATGTCTGTATTGCCACCAGATATAGGGGCAGAGAGATCAGCATTTGAATAATACGAGGATAATCTTATATTTTTGGTTGTGAACCTAGCCTTTAATGGCTGAGCCATCTCTCCAGCCCATAAGGATAATCTTTATACAGTGTACAATGACCTTCTGCCTACATTTCCTCCTTTTGGTCCATTAAAAGCTCTTTCTCTTACGATAATAAACTATATACAAAAATGACAGTTATGAAGCAATCAGGTTAAGATTTACATTCACAATGTCCGGTCATCTGCATTTGCAAACTTTTGATAAAATTCTCTACTACCTACCCTACCCTGGTGAGTTCAAAGTTCTGTACTTAAATCATTCTTATCACAACTTACATAGACCTTAGAATATTTTCATAATTCTAAACAACTTAAATTTACATGTAAAATTTTAATTATCTAATCTTCAACCCCATCAGCGATTTGAGAAGAAATAAATATTACCTGAGTATGCAAGAAATGCAGGCAAGCAGCTTCCAAAATTATAGAAATGATAGAGACTCTTGGCTGTCTGGACAGTTCCCCCAAATTGTCTCTACAACTTTGAAGCATCCATCTTTAGCCTTCTGGCCCAGTACAACTGACAGACTCTTTGTGAAGTGGGAATTATGAAGAACTATTCAACTTGTTTTGGCAAAGCTCAGCAGTTGACCTCCTTACATCCATGTTAGTCTGTTCCAGACAGCATTCTGTCTGCAGTTGAAGCAAGGGCAGTCTTGCCCAGTGGCTAGTTTACAGTATTTGAAGCAAACTCCATATGGAGATTCTTTGATGCTCATCTCATCATCATCTTTGAAGTAGAATGAGAGTGTTGCCAGGAGGTGGCATGTCTCATAGTCAAAAAAGCCTTAAAATAATAAAACATCTTAAATTGCCATATTCTGTAGGTCTCTGGGGTTTTTCAAGACCATCTCTCTCTCTAGTATATTTGAATTGCAAATGTTGCTTGTTACTAGCTGTTTACTATCTGATCAACGTAGGAAGCATATTTCTATAGTTAACGAGTATCTGACATGACCATAAGTTTGATTGACCCCTAACTTGCATTACTTTATTATTCTAAACAGCTTGTAGTAGCAGCCTTTAAAAGGATTGGAACTTAATATTGCGGTTTTAAGAATCACCTAGGTGCAATACCTCAAGAGTTGAAAACACATATACATAGTATATTAGAGCAAAATATAATCCTATATCTATATCCATATACAAACATTTAAATCAGTGTAACCAAATTTAACCATAATTTGTATCAATATACAAAGATCTATAATGATATAAGAAAATATAACCTCAAGTTTGTATCAGTATACAAAGATCTATACCAATGTAAGATTTTTGGTTTGTTAATAGTTTTCTAGTTTAAAAGTAGATTTAATAGGGGGCTGGATGGTTCAGTGGTTAAGAGCACTGACTGCTCTTCCAAAGGAGTATAACTCATAACTGGGCTCATAACTGTCTGTAACTCCAAGATCTGACACTCTCACACAGACATATATGCAGACAAAACACTAACGAATATAAAATAATAACAAAATTTGATTCAAAAATCTACTCTTTATTCCTATACAGGGTCTCATGTCGTTTAGGCTGGTCTTGAAATTGCCATATATTTTCATTCTCCTGCCTCTGTTTTCTAAGTGCTGTGTTTGTGTCTTATAAACACAGTAAAGAATAAAGTTTAAAATTTTTCTTGGAACAATAGGTTTCACAAATAAAAGCCAATTATCCTTCAGTTCCATGGATTTAGGAAGGTGGGGGATGGAGAGACGGCTCAGCAGTTAAGAGCACTTGCTGCTCTTGCACAGGACCTGGTTTGATTTTCTACTCCTACAGCAGGAGCTCACAACTACCTGTAACTCCAGCTCCTGTAAGGCCGCCCTCCTGGGCTCTGTGGGACTACTCTCATGTGTACAGCCTAAGGCCGCCCTCCTCTAGGCTCTGTGGGACTACTCTCATGTGTACAGCCTAAGGCCGCCCTCCTCTACTCTCATGTGTACAGCCTCCAATTAAAACTTTTAGAAAGGTAAGTGGGCATACATGAATGTTTTTTCCACTTAATGTGTAGGTAGAATCTTAAATGAATACTATTGAGGGGCCTTGTGAGCCAAATAACTACACAGTGTTAATAAGTAGGAGAATGGTTTGAATGTTAATTAGAAATTGTAACTTTGGGGCTGGAGAGATGGCTCAGTGGTTAAGAGCACTGGCTGCTCTTCCAGAGGTCCTGAGTTCAATTCCCAGCAACCACATGGTGGCTCATCACCACCTATAATGGGATCTGATGCCCTCTTCTGGCGTGTCTGAAGAGAGCAACAGTGTACTCACATACACAAAATAAATCTATCTTTAAAAAAAAAAAAAAAAAGAATGTGTGGTGACAGACTTCTGAAGAAAATGAAATGTATTATTAAAAAAAAAAGAAATTGTAACTTTATGGTACTTTTGAATGATGCCTTTCTAGTGGTATAAAAATAACAGAGTCATTTATAATTTTTAAGAGACTGTATTTTCTTATTGTTTGGCTTCATTTGCTTTTGTTCTTACAGACATTTTCTCGCAGATGTCAGATTCCAATGGCTTGATGATGTTTGGCAAGCTTGACCAGTTTCTGAAGGAAGCCCTAAAGCTCCCAACAGCTGTCTTTGAAGGGCCATCTTTTGGTTACACAGAACACGCAGTCCGTACCTGTTTTCCACAGCAGGTAAGGACATTGGCAGAACCTGGGGCTAAGGAGCCTCCATCGATCAACTCCCCGGGTGACTTCTCCCAGGCAGCTTGAACTAAGGAAAGGCAGGGAGGGGTGGAAGTTTGCCTGAGGACTCCTGTTCCTAGCTAAGGAGACATTTGAAGTTTTGTAGTTATTGTTGATTTGTTTTGATTTTGTGGTGGAGGAGAAAGTTTATTGTAGATAAAAGAGAGAGTATTGGTATAGGTAGGGACATCTGGGAGAACCCAGAGTGGACATGACCAAGCTGAGCTATGTTTGGAGAGGGGAAGGGGAAGAAAGAGGGGAGAGAGGGTAACCAGGTGCAGCAGCCAGGAGGCCAAAGGTACCAACAAAATAAAACAAAAGCCATGTAAGTATCTTAAAGAAAAAATTCTTTTGCATTGTTGTGAGTGATGTATGTTTTTTCTCTTCTTTTTGTCAAATAATATTCTTTAAATTTTAAGCACAGGGATTTTGACCTAAAGCTGTACTGATACTGGATCATTGTTTTCTGCAAGTGCTCATCTGCCCCTCAGGGTACCCTGAGCTTGCCTGTGACAGTCGGGAGTTTAACTTCTTTTCTTGGCTTTTACCTAGAGTCTGGTATGAGCATATTCCTGAGAACTGAACTCTGTCTCAGAGACTGGAAAGAAAGGAGAGACTCAAGAATAGTTATTCAAGATAGAAAATAGATAAAAGAGCTGTAATATTGCATTTAGAAAGTTCTGAGAAACAGAAAATTCAGGGAAAAAAAATCTTGTTTAAAACTAACAGAAAAAAAAAATCTTTCCAGAAGATACTTAATTACCGAAGGAAACAGCTTTCCAGTTGGGAGGCTGCCAGACAGGGGCATGACTTGAGCCTAGCCAGCGGTCATGTCAGCAGGGATGGGAGAAACTAAAGAGCTGTGCAGGCTGAGATGTGCTGCTCCCTGCTCGGACCTTCCTCTAGACCTCACGGCTTGGATGGAATGTTGCAGAAACATTCAAGGGTCGAGTTTGTGGCACCTCAATAGAGCCACACGTGGGTCATGACAAATTCATGTAGCAATGTAATTGGCCTGTACACAAAATTATTAGAGTCATAAAAGACAGAGGAAGCATCCTAGTCTAGAGTCTAAAAAAGAGTTGGAAATGGAATGGTCTAGGATTTTTTGTTTGTTTTTCTGTTACATAGGAAGTTGGGAACATTTGAACAAAGTTTATAACCAGATAATAATATTCTGCCACTGAATGTTAATTACTTGATTTTGATATTTACTTTTAGCTATGTCAAAGAATTTTTTCAAAGTAATTTAATCTGGGCCAGTCTTGGTGGTACATGTCTTTAATCCCAGAATTTGGGAGGCAGAGGCAGGTGGATTTCTGTGAGTTTGAGGTCAGCCTGGTCTACAGAGCCATTATTTCCAGGATCCCAGCTCTAGGGAGGCAGAGGCAGGCGGATCTCATTGAATTTGAGGTCAGCCTTGCTCTATGGAGCAAGTTCCAGGACAGCCAGAACTACACAGAGAAACCCTGTTTCAAAAACCACTTTAAAAAATCAACTGAAATTTTCATGGATAAAGGAACACCCATCTGCAATGAGAACAAGTCAGGGGGTTGGGCCGTACTAGGTTATGAAATTAGGGCTCAGTGTTCAGTTTGATAAGTTTGATCAGTATAGGAATTTTTTTCCTTATAGTGAAGAGGAGCAGAGTGTAGGACTTAAGCCTTAATGTTTGCCTGGGTTTATCTCAGTGGTTATAAACCAACAAACTGAGTTCACAGGCTTAAAGTTTATTGAAAATAAACAGAAAATGAATGTAAAACTCCCCAGTTTTCTAGACTTCCAGGTTTTAGAGGAAGATTGTGTTTTCTCTTTGGAAGATTTGCCTGTTGTCTCTAATTTTTTTTGGCTCTGACTTTAACTTGAAGAGGTGTCTCCCTTGTGGGGGGTTTTAGATCTGATGTCTGTGTGGGAAAGGCAATATGAACCGTAGAGTGGGAACCGTACCTCTCTGGGGTATCCACCAGAGAGGACTGCTCGGACACAGGTTTGAGCCAATAGAAAGTCTTTGTTAGCTGGCCAGCTACAACACTGGGTGCTCAGAATCCCATTGTAGCTCCGTACCTTTTTCAGGGTGAGCTTTTAAGCACAAAATTCATGTTTTTGTTGACATACTTCATTCAATTAACAAGAAGTTAGCCAGAACAGAATTACAGTAGCTGAGAAGGAAGCTTAGTACATTTTGAGATTTTTTTTTTCCAGAACTAACTATATGGTGTAGTGGTTACTTAAACTGCTTTGGGTCCCAGCTGGTTGAGTGTGCCCTGCACCCACCCAAGAGCTCTATGAGTTAGAGAATGAAAGACAGACAGATAGACACACTCTCTCTCTCTCTCTCTCTCTCTCTCACACACACACACACACACACACACACACACACACACACATACACATGCACACACACATGCATGCACACCAGCTAATTTTGATATGCCTTGACTAGCTCAATGAATGATTGGGCACTGCTAAACCTTCCTGTACCTAGCAAACATTCCCCTCCAGTATTCCTGAGTTAACATCTTTAAAAACCTTTATTTCATCTCAGCTACCCCAGACCCAATGGCCTAGGGCCGCTTTCCTGGATCCTTACATGCCAGCAGGCCTTTAAGTTTCATCTTTCTGCTTCCCTGTCATGGCAATTCTGTGTCTCCTCTTCTCCCTCTCGGTCCCTTGCCTATGGAATCTAAAGGCCCTGCCCTGTCTCCCTGCCCAGAGAATGGCCATACAGCAGTTCTTTCTTATCAATCGAAGCCAGCTGAGGGCAGGGACCTTCAGGTCTGGAAGCGGCTTTTGGGAGCAGAGATGAGACAAAGCATTAGAATCAATTCCCAATAATAGAGACTTTAATGGATCAGGCCTTTGTTTTAGTTTTGGCAGGTGATTTTGTCTGTATGTTGAGTTTTACAGCCTGAACAGCACTTCCATCATGGAGTTAGCTTCTGTCTGGGCCCTGTTCTACTGGAGGGAAAGAATGGAGGTACATCATACATCACTGCACCCAGTCCTATAGACACCGAGCTGTACTCTCCTAGAGCATAGACAAGGTGACAATAGTGAAAGGGTGGGGTAGCATTTTTTTTTTTTTTTGGCTAGTTTTTAAAATAGTAATACATTTTATCTGTTGTAGCTACATTGTGATTTTACTTTATCCAACCAAGCTCTTCTGGCTATATGCCAAAATGAATTTTCTTTCTCCTTGGAGACATTTTCTGGTTGTTCTGGCCTTGCTCTCCTAGACATTGAATAAAATCTGGCAAGAATTACCTGGCTTGTGCAATGTACATCTTTGTATTGTACCATATGCATTTTAATCAAGGGAGTTCATGGTCTCCCTCAGCAGCCCTTCAACTGGCTCATTTTTGTGGATGAGCACCATGTTTTGTTAACCTAAAGCCATATCTTTACGTGATTTCATCTCTAGTATTGAGGTGTCTCACGTGACCAGTAGCATCTTAGTTTCAGTTGAGTAGATCGTCACTTCCTGTATTTGTGAGAACTTTACCACGACTGTTCACATTGTCATTGCTACTGAGTTAGATCCACTTTTGGTATGATCCACATGTCAGGGCAAGTGTTCTCATAAATACATGCTGTGACCTGGCATTAGTACGTTACTGTAAACACTGAGCGGTGAAAACAGGAGAGTAAGTTAGATAATTTAGTCATTTATTTTGCAAAGCAGAAATTAGGTATTTACATCTTGTTTGAAAGCAGTAATCTACAAAAAGATGAAGCTAGATTATATTATTTCTTATTACCAAAAACTGGTAATAAATCTCAGGGTTTCTATTGTTGTGATGACCAGAAAACAAATTGGGGAGGAAAGGTTTTATTTGGCTTATACTTCCATGTTGCTGTTCATCATGTAGGAAAGTCAGGACAGGAACTCAAACGGGGCAGGAACCCTGAGTCGGGAGCTGATGCAGAGGCCATGGAGGGTGCTGCTTACTGGCTCGCTCAGCTTACTTTCTTATAGAACTCAGGATCACCAGCCCAGGGATGGAACCATCCACAATGGACTGGGCCCTCCGCCATTGATCACTAATAAGAAAATAGCTTACAGCAATATACAGCAAACCAGTAGCCAACATCAAACTAAATGGAGAAAAACTTGAAGCAATCCCACTAAATCAGGGACTAAACAAGGCTGCCCACTCTCTCCCTACCTATTCAATATTGTACTTGAAGTCCTAGCCAGAGCAATTAGACAACAAAAGGAGATCAAAGGGATACGAATTGGAAAGGAAGAAGTCAAAATATCGCTATTTGATAATGATATGATAGTATACTTAAGTGACCCCAAAAATTCGACCAGAGAGCTCCTAAACCTGATAAACAACTTCAGCAAAGTAGCTGGATATAAAATTAACTCAAGCAAATCAGAGGCCTTCCTCTACACAAAGGATAAACAGGCTGAGAAAGAAATTAGGGAAACAACACCCTTCACAATTGTTACAAATAATATAAAATACCTTGGTGTAACTCTAACTAAGCAAATAAAAGATCTGTTTGACAAGAACTTCAAGTCTCTGAAAAAGGAAATTGAAGAAGATCTCAGAAGATGGAAAGATCTCCCATGCTCGTGGATTGGCAGGATTAATATAGTGGAAATGGCCATCTTGCTGAAAACAATCTATAGATTCAATGCAATCCCCATCAAAATTCCAAGATTCAATGCAATCCCCATCAAAATTCCAACTCAATTCTTCACAGATTTAGAAAGTGAAATTTGCAAATTCATCTGGAATAACAAAATACCCAGGATAGCCAAAACTATTCTCAACAATAAAGGAACCTCTGGTGGAATCACCATCCCAGATCTTAAGCAGTACTACAAAGCAATTGTGATAAAAACTGCATGGAATTGGTACAGTGACAGGCAGGTAGATCAGTGGAATAAAATTGAAGACCCAGAAATGAACCCACAAACCTATGGCCACTTGATCTTTGACAAAGGAGCTAAAACCATCCAGGGGAAAAAAGACAGCATTTTCAACAAATGGTGCTGGTTCAACTGGCGGTTAGCATGTAGAAGAATGTAAATTGATCCATTCCTATCTCCCTTGTACAAAGTTCAAGTCCAAGTGGATCAAGGACCTCCACATAAAACCAGATACACTGAAACTAATAGAAAAGAAAGTGGGGAAGAGCCTCGAGCACATAGACACAGGGGAAAATTTCCTGAACAGGACACCAATAGCTTATGCTCTAAGATCAAGAATCTTACAAATGGGACCTCATAAAATTGGAAAGCTTCTGTAAGGCAAAAGACACTGTCAAGAGGACAAAACGGCAACCAACAAATTGGGAAAAGATCTTTACCAACCCTATATCTGATAGAGGGCTAATATCCAATATATACAAAGAACTCAAGAAGTTAGACTCCAGAGAACCAAATAACCCTATTAAAAATTGGGGTACAGAGCTAAACAAAGAATTCTCAATTGACAAATACCGAATGACTGAGAAGAACCTAAAGAAATGTTCAACATCCTTAGTCATCAGGGAAATGCAAATCAAAACAACTCTGAGATTCCACATCACACCTGTCAGATTGACTAGGATAAAAAACTCAGGTGACAGCAGATGCTGGAGAGGTTGTGGAGAAAGAGGAACACTCCTTCATTGCTGGTGGGACTGCAAGCTGGTACAACCACTCTGGAAATCAGTTTGGCGGTTCCACTGGAAATTGGACATAGTACTACTAGAGGACCCAGCTATACCACTCCTGAGCATATACCCAGAAGATGCTCCAACATGTAATAAGGATACATACTCCACTATGTTTATAGCAGTCTTATTTATAATAGCCAGAAACTGGAAACAACCCAGATGTCCCTCAACAGAGGAATGGATACAGAAAATGTGGTACATCTACATGATGGAGTACTACTCAGCTATTAAAAACAATGAATTTATGAAATTCTTCGGGAAATAGATGAACCTGGAGAATATCATCCTGAGTGAGGTAAACCAATCACAAA
>JADRCC010534605.1:0-11717 GCA_019843855.1 Hylomyscus alleni
GGCAACCAGCTTCTATGTTGGGATTGGCTCTGAGGTCCTCTCTGCCTGGAGCCTCTACCTGGGGGTTCTTTTTCCTTCTCCTGAGTTCTTGCCAGTCATTGCTTTGGCTACATCTAGTGGTGCTGTCTTTTCCTTATGCATGACTTCTGACTCTGTCCCAAGTCATCTTTGCCTGTACTCTGCTCTCTTGGCTTGAATTTGGCTTCAGTCTCCTGGTCAGGCAGGCAGTCCTATAGCCAAATGTCCTTCAGTTCTCAGAACATACAGCCATGGTCCTCAGAATCCCCACTCCCCTCATTTCTCCATAGCTCCAGTTACCTCTCCCTGTATCAAGACTATAACATCCTACCCACTCCATTTTAATTGGTCAAACACATCTACCTGCCATAAAGAAACATCGATTTTGGCTATTTTCACTATACACAGAGGACAAAGAAACAGCAGGCAAAACTCTCACATAAACTCATGAACACAAAATGGACAAAGTATGGCCGTTGTGTTCATCAGAGGAGAAAACCTGCCCCGAGGGGCAGAAAGCAAATGCTACCTTTAATATCACTGTCCTAGTCTATGATAACCAGGTTTGAGATGCCCTCTTAGGGCAAAAGAAAGTAACAGAATTCTTGGTGTCATCCCCAGATTTCTTAAAACAAACAAATTGAAAACAAAACACTCAATAAGAAGCCAAATGTAACCCTAGTCAGACACACATTCTCTCTCCCATCCTCCCATCCCTTTCTTCTCAATCCTGCTAACCCTTCTCCCTTTCTCTCCTTTCCTCTCTCTTCCTGCAGACACTAATTACTAGCTCCCTGGAGGATGGAGTGAGAACTGGCTTCCACTTGCCTCTTCTGAGGCAAAGAATGACCAAACTGGCAAGTGAGAGCCACATCACTGGGCACATTGGCAACAGAAACACTTGGACCACAAACCATGGACACTAAGAAAGGAAAGATAATTATCTACTTCTGGGTGGTACTTATGGTGACTCAATAGGACTGGACTTGGTCTGCCAACAAACACTCAAAGGAACCATCTTGTAGAAGGCTGTCCCAAAGAACTCCTTGCTTGGTCAATTTTTTTCCTCTTTTTGTTTGATGTGGTTATGGTTTAACTGTGCCATACCAGTTTTGTATGTGTGGGTCCAAAGATCTGGAAGTCAGCTTGATCTCACCCTTACCTTCTGCTATGTGGCAGCAACTTTCCTAACACATTAAGTGTGGAGTTAGCTTGTTCTTCAGAACAATTGAAAAGACAGTGATAGGGTGAGTGAAGTAAGACTGAGCGCTCCAGGAAGAGCTTAGTCAAAGCTGATTCCAAGCCAGGCACTTGCTACAAATTGATGCACTTGCTGGCCTTGCTAGGGCTCTTGAGGCCCTCCTGGTCACCACTGATCCCTGAATGATAATGGTGACTGGCTGACCAGAGAGAATACATTTTCCTCTGAAACATGTGTCTTGGGCTGTCCACAGTGACTTGTCAAAGATCATTCCCAGCATTCCATAGTTATCAAGGAACTGTGTTTTGAAACAGTGGCATAACGTTGAAAGGGGCCATATTAGGTACTGGATCTAAGAGTGTTCAAAATATCATTCCTGTGGTCAAACTGATTTAATAACAGATGGAGATGGTGTGAAGCATCATGGGTAACACTGCATCCACAAGCTGAACTGGCTGTGAAAGAGAGAAACATCGTGCCATGAGGATGCACGATAAGACCAGTGTGTCTATATGCTGTCAAAAGACTTTCCTACAGGGTGCCAGCTGACTAAGACCTTACAGATGATGGGGAGCTATGCCAACAGGCAGGATGAGGCAAAAAGAACACTCCATAACACATCATGTAGCAAAGAGCACTGACGAGCTCATGGAATTACAAGCATCTAGAGTGTCAATGGCAGTGGGACAGGGTTAAGCTCAGGTTGGACATTGTCATAGTACAGTGCCCTGGTCCATTCCCCAAAATCATCTTCAGTATCACAAGAAGAACAGCCTTCAAGATCCTTGTGGATGGAAGTAATCAGAAAACACAACTGGTCCCATGAGGAATCTTCATGAGCATGGCCTGGGAATTCCAAATTGGAGCCCTGATGTGTAGGAAGCGTGCTGGTGAGCACAGCTGCCAACTGACTTGGAATGTTGGAATGCAGCACACACACAGAGGCAGCTCAGTGCCCTGGGACCCAAACCTCTGACTAGGATAGAACCTTGATCAACTAGGGTTGCGTGTCATTGCACATAACAAAAGTTCATGCAAACCTCTCAAAATGTACACAAGCCAATCTGGACTGTACTCATATTGACTTTGGTTGTCTATTAGACTAGTAAGTATATATTTGTCTTTCTTCTTGGATATTCTCAGTATACTGGTTTGTTAGTTTAAATTCTGGTCTAATGAGTGAATTCATACAAGATTGCAGGCCGTAAGTGCATATAGAGTTGGAATTGTGGAAAGTTCAGAAAGGGAAATTAAAGGAATAAGAATTGAGAAAGAGAGAGAAGAAAGGGGTGTGGTGAGAGAAAAGGGAGACTTCTCATATAACACGACTTGCTGTCATTTCCACAGGCCTTATGTGGCGCTGATGAAGGCTGAGCCTGGGAGGTTTGAGTAGAGTGAGCGGCTTCCCACAAGAACTGCTTGTTTCAGGCAACCATATCCTTGAGCTGGTCCTGGCTTGAGCCTGGGACTCTGGTTAGGGGGACACCAACCCTTATTTCACATCCTCAACAAGAACCTGCCTCTTTAGAGTCTGAGATTAGAGGTTGGTTAATTGTCATTTAGCATAGCTTATATCATAACTAAATATTTTATCTTGTACTAGTTACACTCGCTATATTAGAATTAAGAGGAAATTGCCACAGTAAAATCTTTTGAGAAATTATCCAAAACTTGGAAATAAGGCGAATGATTGTCTGCTGTTCTTTCAGCGTTCTCCTAGAGTTTCATCTGACTGCTGTGCCAAGGACTCTGTGTGGAAATGAAACGTTGGTCAGCTTGGTGATGGCGCAGCCTCCATGAGGGACATACTGTCCTCTCTGTGTGGTCACACAGTTATGTGTCTGCTTGCACAGGGTAGCATTTCACTGCCACTGAACATCATAAACCTGGAGAAATTTACCCCCTGTTAAACCTCTCTAAGAAATCTGCTTTTTTTATTTTAGGTTCTGTTTCTAATTGAGGACTTGATGTTGACTTTAATCATTATTTGGACAAGTTACTGAGCTGAAAGAACCTGTTTCTTGTCCAACAGTAATTATGGGAATGAAATCATCCCTAAGACATACTATTTACTTGAATCTCTTTATAGGGCTGCCGCAGGGACACAAGACAGGGGCAAATGCCTTTTTATATTCAAAGAAGAAGTGAAATACAGCACATCTCTCAACCTTCCCATTTGCCTACAAACTAGACTTGTCCCAGCTCATGTATGTGAAGCATTCATTTGAAGAGAGCAGTGATTTCTCTCAGGTGCAAGCAGGAGTCAGGAGTGAAATTTAATTTGAGTCCACTTATTTCCATCACACTGACTAATTTAGAGAATGAATTGTATGTGAACTGGTCATTGGCTTAGGGGTTCTGGGTACAACCTGTACCCTGGACTATAATAGCAAAATTTCTGACAGCAAATAAATGCCATTACGTTTGTGCAAAATCCAGCCAGTTACATGGACTCTCTGGTACTGCTGTGGAAGGCTTACCTTGACCATTGCTGATTTCAGAGAATTTTTTTTGGGGAGTGTATCATGCTTATGATGATGATTGAAAATTATAATCTTGGTGCCCTTACAATTGAACTGACCAGATATTTCAGTATGATTTGGCCAAAATTACAGCATGGCCATAATCTGTCCATAATCTCAGTTTATAATTTCTTATTATAAACTGAGAGTGAAAGTACTGTAGACTCTATATGTTCCTCTCGGAATTCTTATGTTGAAACCCAATCCTTAGTCTGATGATACTAGGTGGAGCTAGAGCTCGTGATCAGATTATGGAGTGATATCCTTCTAATGGGATTAGTGCTTAAAAGAGAGCATTTTCTACCTTTTGTCCTGTGAGGACATAGGAAGGTGCCCTCTGTGAATCTGACCACACACCATATATGCTAGCACCATAGTCTTCAACTTCCCAGACTATGCTACAGTGAAAAGAAATTTCTATTTTATATAACCACCTGGTCTATGGTATTTTGTTATAGTAACCCAAGCGGTCCAAGGCAGATACCCGCCTTACTTCCCTCCAATGAGACACATGAAGAAGCATGAAGGTTTACACTACACAATCAAGCTGGAAAATCACTACAAAAGTTCCTACCTAAGGAGAAAGAAGAGGGGCCATTAAGTACCCACTGACCCACAGCAGTGACAAGCCCAGCACAGACAAGCCTTAGACTCTGTCCTGAAGCTGCTGAGATGCACTTCCTTGGTCATCTGAAGAGGATGCTGCGAACACGCCATTCTTGGAAGTAGCAGAACTTCCACAGAATTTCCATTCGGGTCCGCGAACCAGAAACAAGGCCTGTTATATTCTTCCCCAGACATTTTTATTCTTTGCTTTACAATCCCTCCATTCACTGGGGCTGAGCATGCTGTGATTAATTGTTCTCTATATTTGGACCAGTTGTGGTCTTCTGTGATGGTTGCCATGTGCTTCAAAGAGGAGCTTTGCTGAGAGGTGAGAATTACACTTATCTGTGGGTATAGCAATACGTATTTGAATGCAGTTAGGAATTATGCTGGTCCAGTGAAGTGGTGGTAGTACACATTCCTCTAAGACCCATGACCTCACTAGCTCCAGGTAGTTGGCTATATTTGCAATACTAGGTATGAATTCTCACCTGTTGATCAGGCCAATTAGATAGCTGTTGATTACCACTGAGGTATGAGTGCCACCATTACACTTTAGGAGTGTCTTGCAGGGGTGGCCATTGTTGTGGTTCATATTGTCACAGCTGGGTAGGACTATTGATTCCTTATCAACTTTGGCAGCTTATATAGCGCCTTCTGATGTTATGAAAACTAGTTACCAGGAAGGAGGCTTTCAATCAGATCCATGTCTGAAGTACATGGTATCTTCAGTGTCTTCAGCAATAGGAGACAAGCAATGGCCCACAGCATTAGGAGCTTATACTGTTTGGGGAGTCTCTTGAATTCCTTAACAACTCAGAGAAAAGATTCACATGTCTGGCTCTGGATTTCTTGTTAGAGGATTTGTGACTCTTTCTGGGACCAGTCAGCCCAAGTGGCATATGTCATAGCTTCATTTAATACTTGTCTGTCTGTCTGTCTATCTATCTATCTATCTATCTATCTATCTATCTATCTATCTATCTATCTACAGTTATACTTATAGGTACTATATGTAATTCCAGGTAAACACAACATAATGTTCTCTTAGAGTTTTTCAAGCATCCCTTTATTTCTCCTCCCTCCATATCCTTCTGTATTGATGCCCCTCCCCCAGTTAAAGCTCCCTTTCTACTTCTCACTGTCCCTCCCTCTATTGTTGTTCCACTCATTTGTGACACAGTTCTAGCTTTTAAAATATGGCCACATCCCAGTTCTGGCTACTGTTACTTTGGCTAGTGTACACTGTAGCAACCAAAAGACTCAAATATGTAATGACTCAATTCTTGGACACTTATTTCCAAGTGACAAAGTAGTTCAAGGATATTTTAGAGGGAAGTGTGTGTGTGTGTGTGTGTGTGTGTGTGTGTGTGTATGTGTGTGTGGTGTTTCACATGTGGCCATCATGCTTGTTGGGATGGGTGGGGCATCATTGTCTCAGCTCGGTCAAAAGAGGATCACATAGGAGAGGTTTTGATGGACAGGTCTGGAGGTGGTAGACAGCAATGGAATTTATTCTCCATCAGCTGGAATTAGTCACATGGCCATAATAACAGCTAAGGAATTCTGTATGCATGGTCTACCTGTGCACCCAAGAAGTGGACTATTGTGAACAATGAACTGTGTCTGCTGTGTGCATATTTCTGAGATATCACAGCCTAACGTGTGGGGATTCTGGCTGCACAAGTTTGTGTAGAGGAGAAAGTGAGACTGAGTTAGGGGAAAACACTTGAAAGTGATATTGCATGGCTGAAACAGCTGATGGGTTGAGCACTGTAATATAGTTGAGCAGGGGAACTGTCTGCATATGGACCATGTAACTTTCTCTGCTTTAGACTATTTCTTTATAGGAAAGCGTACCTTGCCATCATCAGAAGTAACCCCAGACATATGTTTACACTCACCCACACACATTTTATACTTATAATTTCCTGCTGTCATGAGAGGGTGAGGTTTATACTGACATTGAGAAAGAACGTGTCAGCCTTTTGCAAGACAGCTTTGACAGTTATGTGATGGTTAGGTCATTGGCAGATACTCTCTCTACCATAAAAATATGAGCAAGGAAAATGAGTTGCATGCCCTATATCTATCCTGTACATCTTAACAGAGAGACTCATGATAGGGTCCAACTCCATTAAGATATGTTTCAGTAAGTCTGGGGATCAGTGTACCCCAGTGCTCTCCAGTTCCAAGATGGGTCCAGGAAATATGGAGATGGAGGGATATCTTTTACTAGATTTTGGGGAGATTAAAAAAAGATGTGTTACAGGGTTACTACTGCTGTAACACCATAACCAAAGCAATTTGGGGGAGGAAAGGGGTTATTTTAGTCACCATTCTACAAAGGAATTCATCGTCAAAAGTAGTGAGAGCAGGAACTCAAGCAGGGCAGGAACTTGGAGGCAGGAGCGGATGCAGAGACCATGGGGTGCTGCTTACCGCTTTGTTCATCAGCTGCTTTCTTATAAAACCCAGGACCACCAGCCCAAGGATGGCATCATCCACAATGGGCTGGGCCCTCCCCCATCAATCACTAATTAGGAAATACCCTACAAGCCAGAGTTTAAAAGGACAGATAGGCAGATTTTCTCCTAATAAACTTCATCTTTTCCGTCATCAATACACAAACTCCTGAAGGATCTTCAAAGACCTGGCTTGCCTCCTGTGCCGGCTAGTTTTATGTCAATTTGACACAAGTTAAAATGCTCTGATAGACTCCTTCGATAAAGTCTCCTTTTTTGAGGAATAAAAAGAGACCTGGCGGCATGCAAAGTCATATGTAAAGGTGGATCTTATTTCATTCTTTTAATTATGAAATAATACTTTCACTTAATCCTCTGACCCATCTTGATTATAGTAACACAAAAATCTGTGACTAACTTCCAAGATCAAAATGGTGTGTGTGCATGTGTATGCGTGTGTGTGAGTGTGCACCCATGAACACATGCATGTTCAAGTGAATATGTGTTCACGTGTGCATATGCATGTACATTTGTGCATATATGTACACATGTGTGTCTCTCAGTGTGTATATGTATATGTATGTGTGTACAGGACATGTGTGTACATATGTGATTCTAAATAATCTGGGATTCTTCTCTATCTTCTCCTTGAGGTCATTCCCAGGTACAAGAAAGTGTTACCTCTTTAATTGATTCTTTCTCTCCTCTACCCCTTTGCCTTCTCTTACTATTTCAAGGTCTTCCTAGCTTCACACTTGTTACAGTTTGTCATCCTCCTACCTCAGTTATGTGTGTTTGTGTATGTGTGTGTGTTTATGTGTGTGTGTGTGAGAGAGAGAGAGAGAGAGAGAGAGAGAAAGAGAGAGAGAGAGAGAGAGAGAGAGAGAGAGAGAGAGAGAGAGAGAAAGGGAGAGAGGAATTCGTTTAAACCTGGGCTTCCTGGTGTAGTTGTATAGACTTATACTGATGACAAACTTTTCCCTGGAAATGACGGTCCTCTGGCTTTCACAAGACTCTAGAAGTGGTCCATAATCCTGGATGGTTAGGCACATGATGTAACACTGACGATGGCCATAAACAAGTTCACCTTTAGTAATCCCACTGCTGGTCTCCACTTAAAAATGGACATCATCCCTGTCCATGGAAGTATTGCAGGTGTGGCTGTTGTGTCACGTGTGTATCAGTAGGTGGCAGAGAGGAGAGAGGCTGTGTCTATGCTTAGTGTTCTGACCTGTGAACAGCTGAACGATTAGTAATCTAATATCCCCAGACAAAAGAGAGCCTGAGATGACCACTAGTTCAGCACTGCATAGTCCCTGATGGACTCCCAAGAGGGGGAACAAGCTAGAGACTAGAAGAACCCCACCTGGGACTATGTCAGGGTTGGGTGAGCCTGGACAGAGGAGTTTCACATAAGATCATTCAGAGGAGCTGGGCAAAGAGAGAGCACAAGACTAATACCAGACTGGCATTATAGGGCCTGGACAGGGAGCTAGCCTGAGATGACCACCAGTCTAGTGCTGCGCAGGCCTAGGGGGACAGACCGTGCCTGAGATGACCCCTGCCTGGTGCCATAATGTATAAGCAAGGCATAGCACTCCTGAGACACTCAGAGCTACTGGGTGTACTAAGAAGAGCAAGTAAGTGGTGGAGAAATAGAAGAGAAAGAGAAACAGAAGGATGCAGACACAATGAAGAGAGGCAGAATTGGAGACTAGAGAGTAATGAGGATCAGCCTGATGTGAGTAGCTGGTGATGCCACCTGGGACCATGGTGGGGTCCTGGCTATCCTGCCACTGGGGGCCACATCTGTGTTCCATGACCTTGAGGCAGCAAGGTTCTGTTACCACCAAAGGCCAGGTGGATGCTGGTCTGGGCTGCCACCTGGGGATGTATTGATGCCTGAGGGCTAGACAAAACTGGCTCCACTGTTCACCTGGGCATCATGGGGGTCTGAGCTGACACATCAGATTATTCTAGAACTCAAGGGATTCCAAGACTCTACATATGCCGCAGTGACATTGCAGTTGCATTTTTACAAGTGTCCCAACCTGCCGTGAGCAGTCAGCACTGGTAATTAAAACACTCCGTGAAACACACCACATTGCTTCCCTGTGTTTCCTGAGTGTGTTCCTTGCCATACTGCGTGCAGGAGGGGTCCTTCCCATATTTTCAGAGATGATATTATAGACCAGAACCTGAAGAGTTAAGTTCCTGGCACACAGTCCAAAGTAAGTCAGAGGCACAGCCAAGAATAGAACAGAGCCTTAAATATCCCTCCCTACTTCCTGCTACACTATACCTGTGTGTACATTTTTTGATGGAGAGTCAGATGTTACTTTAAGGCTCTCCAAGGTCCTTAACTAGCATTTAGTTTTAATTGTGCTGTTGGCAAACTAGATCTACTCTGGTTGCCAAAAGGAGGTCTGACCACTTAAGGCACCACGGAGAAAAGTTATGGAATTGAGTTTTTAATTAGATTGACTAAAGATCAACCAGATATAACTACATGTGAGTTTCTAAATTTCCATTTTACAGGCAAATGGAGTTAGTTCTTACCCCTGCACACTGTGTTTACTAACCATCTTCTATTCTCAACTTTCTTCTTTTCTTTTCTTTTCTTTTTCTTTTCTTTCCTTTTCTTTTTGATCCATCCACTTAGCCCAGAGAACCAATGCTTTATGGAACAGAAACTTGGATTATTGCACTGATTTTATTATGCAAAAATCCCAGCACCAAAAGCAAGGGCACCTTTGAATCTTCTCCTGTTTCCTACTCCATGCTTGGCAAAGCCAAACCTCCAACACAGGACTGAGCTAATGAGAGTATGAAATTTAAGAGCTACAGACCCAGAAGAGGAAGAAAAATGAACCCTAATATTAAAGTGCCCATAGTATGTGGAGTCCCCGGACTGATGAAAGGTTGTCTCAGTTTCTTTTTCTGTCAGTATAAGATAATATGACTAAAGAAACTTAAGGCGAAGGGATTTATTTTAGCTCACAGTTCTGGGTTGTAGAGCATAATAGCAGAGAAGTCACCATCAACCTGTAGCAGAAACTTTGAGAGAGCGTCTCACATCACATCTGTAATCAGGACCAGAGAGCAATGAATGCATATATGTGTACTTTTAGCTCACTTTCTCCATTTTATACAGTTCAGGATCCCAGTAGGGATTGGTATCACCCACAGTGGGCAGGTCTTCCCATTCAATCAACATAATCAAGATAACCACCCACACAGATTCTCAGAAGCTCATCTCTCAGGCGAGTCTAGATTTTTGCCAAGTTAGCAACACAATCACAGAGATGAAGAAAACCTATACTCACCATGATGATGGCAAACTCTCATCTGTGCTATCACTGTCTACTGTTGCCATGTTGACTGTTAGATAAAATCAAGTAGGAACTCACAAAGTTAGTAATTGAGCAGATAGTTCATAATTCTGTACATAGTTAATACCAAATATTCTATGACCTGTGATAGTTAATCTTCATTATCAACTTGACTAAATTTAATAAGAAGGTATGTTTCCTCTAGGAAGCATGTGTGTGTGTGTGTGTGTGTGTGTGTGTGTGTGTGTGTGAGAGAGAGAGAGAGAGAGAGAGAGAGAGAGAGAGAGAGAAAGAGAAAGAGAAAGAGAGAGGATGTTTTCAGAACATGGAGAGTGTTATCCCATAAGCTGAACTAAATAAAAGGGAGGAGATGAAGTAAGTGCGGCATCTGTCCCTCTTTGACTTTTGGCAGTGTCACCCTGGAGCAGGTGATGTTGAGTTATATACAAAAACAAGTCAGTAAGCAGCACTTCTCTGTAGTTTGTATTTCAGTTCCTGCTTGAGATGGACTGTGACATGGAAATATAAGATTAAATAAACCCTTTCTACCCCAGGTTTGCTTTAGCTAATGGTCTTCATCACTGTAACCATGAAACCAAACTAAGACAGAAACGGGTACCAAAGAGCATGCGCTGGTATGATGGATCTGACCATGTTCTTTAGGGAAAGGGCTGTGGAAGGATTTTGGAGCTTTGGATTAGGAAAGGCCACTGATGCTCAGGGCTTACTGCCTTGAGTTCCTGCCCTGACTTCCCCTCATGATGGACTGTAAAACACAAGAGGAAATAAATCCTCTCCAGGTTGCTTTTGTTCATGGTGTTTATTGCAACAATAGAAAGCAATCACTAAGAGTTGTGGACTAGAGATCCCCTGGAATGCTCATTGTGAGAACTTTCCCTGATCATTTAAAGAAAAAACAAACTCAATTTAACACAGATGGGACAACAACAGACACACCTGTGATTTTGCTCAAGTCCAACTTGGTAAACCAAGGCGTTAACTTGGGCTCCTAACAAAAAAAATGGGTGAAAGATCACTCAAAAGGAGTACAGATGACCCTTAAACATATACACGACAAACAACAACAGCAAAAAACCCTAACCCTCTCACCCCAGCAAACTGCATAAATGAAGTCATGTTACACCTTTCCATTAAGTTGGCTTTCTGTCCTCTATATATCCTCAAGGACCTCCTAAGACCAAGAGGCCAGGAGTAATCAGGAGAGACACATACAGCTGGCAGGAGGAAGGGGTTTCAGGAGGAATATTTGGCTGAAATGTGAATCAAGGATCTGATGACCTTCCCCCATCCTGCCTTCTATGAGGGAATGTCAACAGGCTCAAACTTTGGGATAGTTCATGGTTGTTCACAGCCTCTTCTGAAGCTAGTAATGGTTGTTGTGTTCCGAGGAAGCATTCTACAATGCTATAGGCAAAGTTTAATGGGCCATTCTGGTGGGATTTGGTGACATCAGAATGTCAAAAGCACTATGCATAATGGTGGGGGCCCAACTCACAATTTCAGAAGAGAACAAAGACTCTATTGTTAACTGGCTAGAAGCTGTTCAGGTTAC
>JADRCC010534614.1:0-16597 GCA_019843855.1 Hylomyscus alleni
GCCAGTCTTTAGGACCGGGCCTTGATGATCATCAGTGGGAGGAGAGGCCCTTGGTCCTGTGAAGGCCCCAGTGTAGGAGAATGGGAGGGCCAGGAAGTGGGAGAGGGTGGATTGGTGAGAAGGGGGAGGGGAGAGGGGATATGGAGTTTTCAGAGGGGAAACTAGGAAAGGGGATAACATTTGAAGTGTAAATAAAGAAAATATCAAATAAGTAAACAAACAAATAAATAAATACATAAAAAGAACCCACTTTCAGTGGGGCCAGGCCACACTCCCACGCTCCTGCTGCTGTGGGAAAACTCTCTAAAGCTAGCCCACACTCCAGGTGATTTCACTCACTCCATCTCTCAGCCCATCAACTTGCCAGCCCTGTAAGGCCACATGGCTCCCACTGGGTCATCTCTCGGACAGGCCCAGTCCCTTTCGCTTTCACGCAATGCCCCATACACTCCTGGTTAGCTATCTCAACACCTCATTACCCGGTAGAATCAAGACTCTTAATGCTTAATTAGCCAATCAGATTTATGTATCAATAATAACACAATTTACAAGATGCCAATGCAATAATTTCAGAGCCAAATGATAATGATAGAACTCTAACCCAATTATTCTAACCTTTTGATAACACCCAGTCAGCCTCCATTCTGGTTCTTTCCTCCTGACACCTCTCTCTGTCACTCTGCCTCCCTTCTCCTGTCCAATCACAAGCCTCCCACTGCCCTAATGTGATTGGACAGGGAAAATCCTGCGATACTGATCCATACTTAAGAAGAGGGGAACACTTAAAGATCAGGGTCAGAGGTCTAGCCTTAAGCATTTATACCATGTCATTTCCCCACTCAGATGAGACTAGGATATGAAAAGATTCTAGTAAAGAGGGATATTTTAGACACAAGTCACTTGGGTTCTCACTAAGGTTTGCTCGGTTTTTATCTGGGTGTTTTGGGGAATTTTTCAGTCTCCCTGATTTCATTGTCCTTAATCTATGTAAAACTCAGTGTAACCGTTGCCTTATCTAAGGGCATCAAGAGATCCAGGTGAGATGAGATTTAGGAAGCCCATGGTAGAGTACCTACCCTACACTATGTAGCAGCTCCACCTGGTTATTATAATTATGTGAGAGAACTGATCAATTAATAAATACACATGTGGCACTTTAGCCATCTCTATTCTAGAGTCCCGGGTAGCTGCTTTAATCCCGTTTGCAAGCAGAGTTGGAGAATTAGAAAGTGGATGATAGGTCACAGAAAGAGTATGGCCAACTTCAGCCCATGTAGCTGTGGAATCAGTTCTTCTCAGCTGTATTTTATTTTATTTTATTTTCTCAGCTGTATTTTAAAGAACAGTGTTCAGGCTCTCTTGAACTCTCTTCTCACTCTTGGCACCTTCAACCTCTGTCTGCTTTGGTAGAAACACGAAGTTGGAGAGCATCCTGCACATTGATTGCTATTTGTTCCTATAAGACGATACTCCACTCTCTACCTTGCTCGCAGTGATAAACACTGAGTATGCTCATTCTGCTCTCTAAAGAAAGTTAGGTAGCTCTCAAGCCTTACAAAACTCAATGTAAATTACCTGCTTAAATGCAGAAGTGGAAGTTCTAGAGAATGCATATTTGTACTATCTCAAAACTTATTTTCATTTTAATTTCTTTCTCACCCTTTCTATGTTTTTGATAATAGTAAATGTCTGATTTTAAGCCCGGCATTTCAATGCTTTTTGACGACTAACTGTATGCCTCTTGTTCTGCTGCATTTGTTAGATGTTAGACCCACTGTGGTGAAGTTTACTTTTTATCTAGAGCTATTTATTCGTTATTAGGAATTCATTGTTGTTACTTTCTTAGATCCACCCTGGGTGCTCCATTTTTATTGACTGCTAAGCTTTTGACTAACAGAATTGCTGTATTATTATTTCTGATTGTTTCAGACAGAGAACGGCTTGATGGCGTGATCATTAGATCCCCGAGGCATCGTCTCCGTACAGGAGCATCTCCTTAAACAGACTACCGTCACCAGAGGGAAGGACTCAGGTGAGAGCGCTGAAGATGACAAAGTGAAAAGATGTACTGAAGACAGTGGGGTTTCTGCCTCACCTCTCTGCCTACTTCAAGCAGCCCATTGAGAGATACATCTCACTTTGGATGTAGAGACTTTGAAGCCTCAGACTAGTTCCCATACAAATTCCCCCAACCTCTACCACCTGACCAATTGCTGGACCTTTGGTAAGCTAGGAGGCAAAAAAGAATGCCCCTATTAACTATCCTTCAGTCTCAGTGGAGTAGAAGAGGTTCAAGACTCCAATCTGTGGAGCAGACGGTGCCAAGTGCCAGGGCACGGCTTAGATGCCAACTCCGGGACCACTGTTATGAGACGAGATCCAGTACCCAAAAGAACCTCAAAGGCTCTGTACAGGACAGAGCTCATAGATGGGGCCTCCAGAGCTGAGAGGCCTGTGTGCTGTGAGGAAAAGATTTGAGCTTCTGCGTTCATTTTTAGACATGGATTGGCCTGGGCCATATCCATTCTCTTCCTGTGCGGTGAAAACTCCCAGAGGTGTTAAAATCAGGCATGACTCACATTAGCATCAGCCTTACTCGCCAGGACTGAGTGTCTCTACTCCCTGTTCCCAACATCATATAGCACAGATTCTACCAGGTTACCCTTCACTGATTTTGTTTTCCCTTTGACTAAGTATCTCACACATCCTAGACTGGCCTCAGACTTGGTATAAACCAGAGATGACCTTGACCCGGAACTTCTTTCCTTTTGACTCCACCTCCCAGGTACTACGATGCCGGCATTGCTCTTCACATCCAGTTTATGCATTGGTGGCAATTGAACCCTGGGCTTTGTGCATGTCAGACAAGTACTCTATTACCTGAGCCACACCTCCAGCCTTGCAAACGTTTCTCTTGAACCAGAAGCCTGGAGCTATGGTGAGATAAACTTGTATCTTGGACTGCATCATTAGCACTTGTACAGCCCTCTATGTATCCCTGAGACTTCACGTCCTTGTGACTGCAAGACTGGTGTGACATCACCTTGTGAACCAACTTTACTCCAACCCTGGGCACCATGACAAGGCACAAAACCCTGATTTATTTGGTTTAAGCCATGGTAGTAAATATTAGATTTTGCCCTGCAACTTAGAACTTTGTGAGAACTAGCACTGAGCAGATCTTGCCATCTTTGCTTCCCGGGCCTACCTACAGACCGGGGTTCTGGAATAGCTCTGGTGTCAATGGAAGACAAGCACCCCTAAGTTGTTACATTTGTAGACTATTCCTTTTTTGTGCTCAGGTTCTTTCATACACCAACAGTATATTTGGGACAAACTTGGACTTGAATTGCTCAAGACCATTACTATTATAGAAATAGAGACATTGCACCAACTGCAGACTTCTGGAAAAATTGGACCCGGCTGTCATCCACAGCTAAAAATAGTGAAAATGACTGTAGGTTCGGAGAAAATAAGCTGCTTGTTTCGACTTTCTGGAAAGACAGGCACAAACAAAGCCAGATGAAGAAGACTGGAACAGCTGACCCTGCAATGCTCAGGCACTGGGCACACCAATAATCATCAAGAGGCTGCAGAAAAATGCTGTCCTCACCTGGTAATCAAAGTGTCTGAAGCTGACCAGACTGTGACTAGGACGGGAGAAGTCTCAGAAAATTAAAAGGAGCTTCTTTAAGGAGACCAAGTCATTTCAAAGAAAAGGCATAAAAATATTTCAAAATTCTAGTCAAGAGATCTAACAAAGATATGGAAGCAATTAAAAATAGTCAGAAGTTCTTCAGCTGAAAAAAATACACTCCGTGAAATAGCAGCATAGATCAAAGATAAAAAATAATTAGCAGGCTCAAGACAGGTTACATGAAAATACACAGTTGGTAAAGAAAAAATAATGAGGAAGAATAAAGAAAACTTATGGGAACATTGGGACATTTTAAAATGAGCAAATTATTTGAGTTCAGAAAGACTTGAGAATACCAAGGGGATAGGAAACTAATAGAAGCAACAGCAGAGAATCCAGCTAATACTGGGATCTCTGCATATGGATGTATGAGGGTGAGAGGCCACCTGCCACGTTTACGCTCAACTAAGTTTATTCACAGGGCATTATAGTCAAGCTCTCAAAGGTGAAAGATGAAAGAAAATGAAACTACATGAAGCATCCTATTTTGACAGAGTGGATCTTGAGTAGAACTTCACAGGCCAGGAGAGAATGGCACAAGGTTTTCATAGTACTGAAGGAAAGAGGGGTCGTTAATCAAGAATATTGTGTCTTAGTGGCCCTTTTGAAACAAAGGACAACCACCTGTTTTCCAGAATATTCCATTTTCTCTGCTGAGTAAAATTCCATTGTGTACATGTACCTCATCTTCACTATCCATTAATATGCAATTGCCAGCACAGGTGTTTCCATTTCCTTGTTATGAGTAGAGAAGAAGGAAACATGGATATGAAAGTATCTTTGTGGTAGGGTATGAAGCCTTTTGTGTACGAATGATTTGGGTATATGTATGCCCAGGAATGGTATATCTGGGTCATATGGTAGTTCTGTTTTTAAAACCTCCAAACCTCCACATTGATTTTCATAATAACTGTAGTAGTTTTCACTTCCATCAGCAGTGGAGTGAAACTCCCACATTTTTGCCAGCTATTCTTATTGGGATGTGATGGCACCACCAAGCAGTTTTAATTTACATTTCTCTAAGAGACAGGGCTTTTGAAAACTTTTAAAAATACTGGATCTTCATGTTTCTTCTTTTGCATGCTATCTGTTCATTTTGTCAACCCATTTGTTAATTGAAAAGTATTATATTAATCTAGACACAAACTCAGAAACGCACACACAAAGCACACACTCTGTCCTGTATGTGGCTTTTACCTTGTAGTTTACTCTGTGTATGTATATAAGTGGAAATAAATATGGGTAAACTCTAAAAGCTTAGAAAGGAGACCAAGAGAGGGTAAAGGGATGCTTGAGATAGGGGAGTGGGGTAAAAGGACACATGGGACATGAAAGTGGGAAGAAGGGAGGGTACAAGACAGAGCAGGAGTTGGGAAGAGAAGAATCTACTATAACAATTTTTATTGAAAATGGTATAATGATAACATATTATATGCTAATTAAAAACAAAAACACATAATGTATAAGTTAAAATTTAATCATTATAAATAGTTAAAAGGAAATGAAGGAGAGATAAGACATCTTCAGCTGAACAAAAATCTGAGAACTATATTTCTACTGAATGTCTTTAAAAGGAATTCTTTTGTATTATAAACATGGCGAGTAAATCATATCATTTATGTAAAGACTGGAAAACAAAAATCTGAAAATGACACCATTAGTATGTTATGATATTGACAGTATAGAATGATGTAAAATGAAATGAAACAAATCAAAATGTGGGGAAGAAATGGAGTACTAACAAAGTTTTCTTTACTATTTTGTGTCTTTTAGTTTTACTTCTGTTCATTTATGATTTATGTCATTCCTATAAGACTCTGGGAACATTAAAGAAGAGAAGGTAGAAAGACTGTAAGAGCCAGAAGACACAGAGAAGGGGTCTGAAATGTTATTTTCTGGACATTCATTAACTTATACAGCTGCAGATGCCTTCCCTGGGTCTGCACAAGGCTTATCAACTGCTGGGGATGGATGGAGAAAAGACTCCTTAGTGCTGAACTGTTTGCTACTGCACATACACATCCTCTCTCTCTCTCTCTCTCTCTCTCTCTCTCTCTCTCTCTCTCTCTCTCTCTCACAAGCGTGCGCGCGCGCACACACACACACACACACACACACACACACACACAACTGTTAAAGATACCACAATCCTATCACCCGTGACCCCATGGGTGAAGATCCAGATCATTGCGGTTTATGAGGTAAGTTAGATGTGATGGCTAATGTTGGTTTGCAACTTGACACACCACAGGAAACCTACTCGAGAAATTGCCACCGTCAAATTGGCCCAGATCAATAAAATAAATGACAGTTCATGCAGGTGAAGATGTGGAATAAGGGGAATACTCATCTATTGCCAGAGAGAGTGCAAACTGGTTCAGCCACTATGGAAATTAGTGTGGAATTTTCTCAAAAAGCTGAGAATATCTACCACAAGATCTGGTTATATCACTGTTGGATATATACCCAGAGGCCTCTACATTCTAGTACAGAGATACTTGCTTGTCCACATTCATTGTTGCTCTGCTCATAAAAGCCAGAACTTGGAAATGGTCAATCAGCTGATGGATAATGAAAATGTGCCTCATTTATAAAATGGAACATTATTTAGATGTTCAAAACAATAAAATTTACATACAAATTGATGGAGTTTGAAACAATCATTCTGAGTGAGGTAACCTAAACACAGAAAGACAAATATAGGGATGAAGTATTTTCAAAGTTAATAAAGAGATGATAAGTGGCTGAGGAAAGGTACTTGTTTATCCTTTCTGAATGTTATACAAAATATATTGGTTGGAAATATCACATGCTTCATTAATCTTTGCAATTTTTATGTTTTATATATCAGTTATATATGTGTATATATATACTATATATGCATAGATTATTACCATTTGCCTTTAAAAAATTTAAATCACATTTATTTATTTATTACAGTGTGTGTTTGTGTTTGTATGTGTGTGTATGTGTATATATATATATGTGTGTGTGTGTGTGTGTGTGTGTTTGTAGAGGTCTGAGGTTTTGCCATAATCTGTGTGTGTAGGTCAGAGGACAAATTGCGGAAGTTAGTTGGTTTTTTTCTACCATAAGGGAACTGAACTCAGGTTGTCAAGTTTGGCAGCGAGTACTCTAACCCGCTGAACCATTTCTCTGGCCCAACAGCTGTCTTTTGAAAACTTACCTTTCTCTTTATCTCCCCCTCTCATTTTTCACATACTCACATATATACAACGCTGTAGAATTTACCATTCTTGGTCATGCCATATAACACTGTAATTAAAAAAAACATAATATTTTAATTTATTGTGTAATATGTAGGTATTATTCTGACATTTTTAAGCCTACCATTCTATTATGAGTACTTTCCTATATTACTTAAAAATTATGAATAGATTGAATGGTTGAAGGATATATTTCACTTCTGTGTTTAAATATTGTTTTTACTCCTATTTTAGTTGTTATTTTACATTGGTTTATATATAATAAAACCACATGCACATCTTTATTGCTAAACCTTGTTGTGTTTCTATTGTTTTCTTGTTCCAGATACTTACGAATAGGTTTTGCAGAACACAGGTCCTGATGTCAAGAAGTCCTCTGATACCCCATACTCTTTCCTCTACCACCGTGGTTTGAAACTCAGAGGACACACATACAGTATTGTTGGAATTGTCCTTATTTTTCTTTTTTCTTTTTTTTTTTAAAGATTTATTTATTTCTTATATTTAAGTACACTGAAGCTGTCTTCAGACACACCGGAAGAGGGCATCCAATCTCATTACAGATGGTTGTGAGCCACCATGTGGTTGCTGGGAACTGAACTCAAGACCCCTGGAAGAGCAGTCAGTGCTCTTCACAGCTGAGCCATCTCTCCTACAAATCCTTTAACAGGGCCCATTTTCTACTTTTAATTTTCAATGAAACAAGGTGCCATCAGTATTACTTTGTTAGTTTCTCTCTTTTGAGAAAAAAAAAAAGTCACCAAGTTGAGGTTAACTAAAAAGAGATTTCTTCAGGGATGGTCCTGTGAAGCTTAAAGGAGAAGGGGCAGGAATAGTCATGGAGAGCACCTCAGGTTCCCTACAGAAGAGAGAGGGAAGGCTTGGGTATGAGGAGCCTCAGAACTCAAGAACAGTTCTGATGACTATTCAGCCAGGCCAGTGTCCTGTGTCAAAACTTCTCATTGGAGGATTGTGTTTCAGGCCAGACCTGGGTGGTACTAGATCCTCACAGGTTCTAGTGGGAGCAGCAGCTCTGGATGGTTGTTACCGTCCCCTTTCACTTCAGCCATCAGACTCTCGGCAGCCTCTGCTTGGAGGCTAACACCTGGGAGCTAAGACAGAGGCTCTCTGTTGACTGTTAGTTCATCTTTGAAGAAGCCGCCTGAGTATGCCCATCACCTGAGTACACTCATCGCCCGAGAACGCCCACTGCCTGAGCACACCCACTGCCCGAGAACGTCAGCTGCCTGAAGATCTTCTGAACCTGGGGACTTTGGGCACCTGAACGTTCTTTGCAGTATAATCTAGAGACTTGGTTTCGGTTTCTCTTGTGACTATAAAAACCCTGGTTTATTCTCAGTAAAGTAGAGCCTTGATTGGGACGCAACTTGGCTTCGTGTTTTCTCTTTGCATTTCAAACCCTTTATTTCAGGTCCTTTGTTCCCTCCTGGCTGAGTGAACCCCGGTCGTGAAACTGTGGGCAGTTTCAGATGGTCAGTGAATTCCACTGCGACCATAGAGATCTTAGTGGTATGACATCGTGGCTGCCATACTTATGCATGTGTTTAGTGTGTGAGTAAGATAGTTCCAGAATCTGTTGATGAAAAGAAGGGGTCTATGTCCATCCTCAGCCTTATTCAATTCTGTTCTCTATAAATCAATCACATTTAGTTTTCTTACCTAGTCCTGGGATTTTTGTATTTATAAATGATATTTATATATTGATATTTTTGGATCTTGCTCATTGTCCATATTGATATCTGACTAATGTTAAATAAGGCAATTTACATAAGCTATGGTTATGATTAGATACTCAATGTTTGCTATAAATATTCACAATTGAATCTATAATGTCTAATGGTTATATATACTTCTTCAAACAACTTTTTTATCTGCTGTGGAGTTGATAAATATCTTGTTTTGTGATATAATGTGTAGAGAGCTGTGCCTTTAAGACAGAGTCTTAAAGCAGCCAAACGGCAGTTGGCAGCTTCAGAAGCTTCAACTGAACTTCCAAACTGACAGGCTGACTCACAACACATGGCTTGGCCAATCAGAAACTGTTTAGCTGTCTAGCAGTTGACTACGTCATCACAGACCTATAAATAGAGCTGGCTCCAGAGCAGAGCCAAGGCAGCCTTGCCTTTTCTCCTAGCCCAGGAGGCTTTTGCCTGGGCGGGGCAGTCCTGCCTTATTTTCCCACTGGCTTAGCAAGACAGCTTTAAAGACGTTTTTTACTTTGGGGTTTTTAGCCCAGGGGTCTCAGACTTTCTCTGTAATATTGGCATGGGTTTATCTAGGCTCAGAACTCAGTAACAACATTTACTCAGCATAAAAGGTTGTTCCTCCTCTCTCTTAATCTCTTGTAACGTTTTGTTCGTTTATCCCTACCCAATGTAACGTTCCTTCAAAGTAAATAAAACAAAAGCCTGGCAAAGTCAACTAGGAAGGGGTTGATGTCTTTGCCCCCTATCTCTGCAGGACAGGGTACCCCCGGGGGCTTTAGACAATAATGTGACTTAACACCTATTTATCTCAAAGCTCCTTCTGTGATTGTCTTCATTTTGGAAGATATTCACTATCTACTATGTCGTGCTAGTATGTTGTAGTAGCCAACTCAAATTAACTACTCAAATCAATCTCGTGGTGCATGGTGCTACCTACCCCAGTGTTCTGGATTCTCAAATGAGAGACACACACAGGCAGCCTTATATTTTAATATGATTTAAACAGCTCAGTGGCTGGGCCACTTCTTAAGCTATACATGGCTGATGTTCTTTCTGATAACTCATCACTAAAACCTATATTCCATGTTGGCTGCCCCAGACCCAGACCTGCAGTTCTCCTGGGCCATGATTCCCAACTCTTACATGATGGCTATGCACTCCCCTTTGTACCTCTCAGGCCTGGTGCTTACTTCTTCTGGCTTGTTGGCTCTCTTTTTTCTCCAATCCATTGCTGAGGAATCCTAAAAATCACGTCTCTGTCTACCCATCCAGTCATTGGCTGCTGGAAACTTTATTTACCAATCAAAATCAACAGGGGAGGGCAGGGACCCTCAGTGTCTTATCGGACATCTTGTGCGACTTTAGAGACCCAAGCAACATAATAGAAGCATTAGACCAAATCACATCACTACCAGTACACAAGCTAGCCAGCACTAGAGCTAAGATTAGAACAGGTTAGCATCTGCTAGTATTTATTGCGTAGACAGAATGAAGGAATAACAAAAGATAGCTTAGGACTCTTTAAGATAAAGGCAGTGATTTAGTAAGGGGCTCTGAGACTTTTTCATGAAGAGTACATCAAGCTGCACCACTGGCATGCTAACATAAACTAAAGCACAGACAACATGGGCAGAATTAGCAAATTCATGTATGTCTTTTAAAATGTGTAACTCAATGTCCATTTTCTAAACTTCCCAAAAGTTAACAATCCATGCCGTCAAAGGAAAGTGGAGTGCTCTTGTTTACCAAAGCTAGATGAATGGTTCGCTTTCTGCTTTCTTCTTTTGATAGCTTATGACACAGTATCCAGCAAATATCTTTAAAGCATACAGTACCAGAAGAGACAAGGTGAGATCCTTGGAATTCCCGGAACCAGAATTACAGATGGATGTAAGTCACCATGTGGGTAATGAAAATTGAACCCAACAGCTCTTAACACTGAGCAGTAACTCCAATTCTGAGCATCTACAACTTAATCTGATGGGAAATAGTATGTGTCAAGAACCTAGTGTGCCTATCTCCCATCAGTGGGGTGGCACAAGCTTGTAGTCCCAGCACTCAGAAAGCTAACGGGAAAGGATTGCCGTGAGTCAGCATGGGCTACAAAGGGAGCCAGGAAAGTCTGAGCAACACAGTGAAACTGTTGCAACTCCCCCACCCCTGCCATGAAATAAACAAAAAACTATTTTGTCCTTTTGGGTCTCTGACTTAACCATTGTAAGTATATTTGCAAGTATAGTTCTCCAAGAAATGAGTTCTAAATCCAGAGCAAATGCAATCTCTTTCGTCCTGATTACATCTCACCGTGACATTTCCTGTTTTCCTTAACATGCCAAGTTTCAATCTGCAGGGCACAACAAAGTATTATCAACTCCCAAAGCCCACCCTCTTAGTACATTTGTATAAGAGCTTTTGCTTTCTTAGAAAAGCTAGAAAATAATTATTAAGGTAAAGCACTTTCCCTCTGGAACATTCTGCATTTATGTCCCCACTCGCTAAGGAGCTTGCTCTAGTGGAACTGCCTTGTCCTATTAAGAACTCTGGCTAGCATTTAAAATTTGTATTGGCAGGATTAATTGCAGAGACTTGTTTGCATGGATTTGCTGTAGATAAATTACAGCTTGATATTACTTTCCTACTATTTCACCATTTGAAATGGAGTCATGTATGCCTATCCAAAGATGAGGCTACAATGTTTCATTGGAATTGAAAGGTTTATTTGGACTTTTGCATGACAGATTGCAGTATAAGGGAACAGTAAAGGCTTTACAATTTATCGTCTCCTATTATATGAATGTGACCATTCTAGCAAATCACCAGAATGGAAGTTAGTAAGAAGTCAGACTTGTAGCTTCATATATTCTTGTCTGGCAGTGCTCCGCCTGGCTGCCTTTCAGTTAGAATACTTGGGTTGTACTTGGGCAAGCTTAAGCAGATAAGATAAGGTAAGAGGTGGAGCATCATATAAAAAGGCAAGATATTTAACTTCCCTTTTGGTACAATGTGAAGATGCTAAGGTTCGGTCGTGAACTATAGAAAACTGACTTCCATGAATGAACAGATCTGAGTGTGACCACTGCTGTGGCTGAAGGCAGCCAGTGATTGATGTTGCTATGGGGATGGAGGTAAAGGTCAGCTGATGCAGGGGTAGGGTAACCCTGAAGATAAATAGTCCGTGCTCTGTAGTTTTGCTCATTTGCCTTACTGAGAACCAGGGAATGGACAGTGACACCCTGAATTCTACTGAGGACTGGAGCCAATATGAGAGCTCACATGGTGTGTGTGTGTGTGTGTGTGTGTGTGTGTGTGTGTGTGTGTGTGTATGTGTGTGCGTGCGCACACGCACGCAAGGGAGCTCTAGACCCTGAGTATGTTCATGTGAGGCAGTTCTTATCTGAGCTCCTTTTATCAAGAATTATGTTCAATTAATGAATGAAATGGTGAGAAGAGGAAAGTGACCACAGACTCATTTTGTTTCTGAGAGCAGAGATAGCCATTCTTCCCCCATCTCGTTATTGTATGACTTCTACGCTTCTACTTTGGTAACTCTTTGAAGAAACAACAACCTGAATATTATTTAGACTTAAATAAGTGAGGATGTTTTCGTTAATTAGGAATATTTATTAAGCACCTAATGGCAGCAGGATTCTAGAATCTGGGACTATGGTTATCTTATTTTGTGGTTTCCATTCTAGTTGGGGTGCAAGAGAGAGGGGAAGACAGAGGGACAGACTGGATTTGCAGAGCACCCCATGAGAAGGAATGTGTGCCTGGTAGTGTAAACCTGGTTAAAAGTTGGCAGCTGGGAGGTCACAGCCTTAGAGGGGGACCTACTACTACTGTTTTAGTAAATGGGCTTGCAGCCAAATTGCCTTTTAGATATTTATGTCATAGCCCAGTATTAGCGCTGGTTTCAGCCTTGGCCAGACATGTTTCTTTTTGAAGTGGGCAGCGGCTAATGCAATGACTCACAAGCTGGTCAAAGTGCTGAGAAAAGGTGACTTGCAAGTATTCAGCTTTAAGTGCAATGTCTACATCACCTACTTCAACACCCAGAGAACGTCATGGGAATCGGGGCAGAAGAACGTAAGACTTAGAGGATGGGAAGAAGCGCTGCAAAATACCATCATATGGATATATCATGGTGGTTGCAACCAAGTGCACATGGCTGTGTCTACTTGCACAATAACGGTACACGTGAAAGACTCTGAAGTTGAAGGGGGCGAGTTAGGAAGAATGTAGCCAGCAGAGTGGGAGGGGATAGAGAGGGTAGTAGAAAATTGATGCAGTTATAATACATTGTATACATGGATGGTACTGTAAAAAAAATGAATAAATTAAAGAAGGATGCTCCAAGTGGTGATAAAATTCAGGGTGCAAGAAATGGTGAAGTTATTTAAATATTGTTATGTACAGTCAGGTCACATCCCTCAGTAACCTGTAGAGACCTAGATGAAGTGAGAATGATGGCCAATTGTGTATTTAGGGAGAGCATTCCAGAAAGAATGCTGAGACACATGCTGCAAATGACTTGGGTTCCACAGAAACTCAGTATCCTTTTGCTGAAAAGCTGTTGTGAGCTCCCAGGGCCTCTCCCATCACAGGCACCCATTCTGTCTTCTTGGAAACTCCTTTAATTTGCTTCTTTTTAAGACTAGCATTAGCCATTTTTGTTGAGTTCAAGCTAATCGAGGTGTCAGAGGCTGGATATTTAATTTACATCTCTCAAATCCACCAGGCAAGTTTTAATGATTTCTGTTTTTAAAGGTGAAAAAGCCAAGTCCTCCAATTCCTCGGCGGATGTATTAGTTTTGTAACGGTGACCCATCGGGTACTAAATGGGCTTTGTCTAAATCTGGAGCCTGTTTTGCCAGGCCACAGAGGTTCACAGTGCCAGTGTGACTTGTTTCTGCTCACAAAAGAACCAATAAATTTAACACAAAAAAATCATGTTAACGGGTTAGTAATTCCCTTTTAACATTTACTTTGCACCTGTATCTCAAGACTTGTTTTAGTTTTCCTCTTCTTCACTTAGCCAGTACATCAAAGGCCCATTGATGCCTCTGCTGCGGCCCATCACAGTCTGAAGTGAGAATCTGTGCAGTTCTGTGATGTGTTTGAGGACAGTGAATGCACCATTTCTTTTAATTTATCAGCCTGGGTTTCTGTGAAGATGAGCGTGAATAACACTTCAATTCCTGTGTCAATTCAGTTGGTACTTGTTGGGCACTTGCACTGTGCAGTGCGCCATGCTGGCCATTGCAATGGCTGCAAAGATGAGCTGTCCATCAAAGGAGCACACTGTAACAGCAAAGCTAGTATGGTTCTTTCACACTATTGCAAGACTTTCACGAAGCTAATGGGAAACAGAGAGGACCACAAAGTCCTTCAGATTTTACTTAATTTTTGTAATTTTAATTTGATGACTACATTGCCCTCTATAATGGATACAATTCACTTTAACGTTCACTATGCTCATCTGCAGTTTAGCAGTCTTAGGCATCTGAGCCCAAGCCCATGAAGCAGAATTCAAAAGCAAGTCTGAGGCTTTGAATATAGAGTACATACTGCTTTTATTATTAATTATTTGGTTTCTAGCTTTGTACAAGATTGTACAGAATACTTTGTGATTATGATATAGAGTGATGATATCAAGAATCCATTTCAATAACCTCTTTCCTTTAAAATAATAATCCTCAAAATAAATACATTTTTCCTCCTGCAAAAGACATGAATTAACTCTCTCTCTTTCTTTCTCTGTGGATATAATTTTAAATTATGTTGATTGGAGAATACATCGGGAGAACTGCATACGAGTATATGAATGTTTAAATAATTATCGTTAATTTAAGTATCCTTGGGAGAGCTTTAACTGCTCAAGTGAGCATTTGCTTAATTTAAATTGAATTAAAAGTGATCTATGGGAGAAGGAGTTTTTCAAGTGCAACACAAGTTTCATGAAAAAGAGAGGATTCAGAAGTGTTGTGTTGCAAAAAATCTAGCATTGTAAGGATGGAGTTTTAAGCCATAGTGATGCAGATATTTTCCAATATTACATTGATACAAAATTACATTGTGAGTTGGTTCTCTGGAGGAAAGAAAACTTTCTGCCAAAGTTTTTTTTTCTTCTTAAATCCCTGTAGCCATAGAGCTTTATAAAAGAGTTCATTTCTTGCTTTCAAATTCAGAGCTTCTAGGAAATTCCCTGAAGGATAATTTTATGCAGAGCATATTAAAATATCCCAGTCTTTTCTCACCTTCTCATAAGGGAGGTAGATTACATAAGGGCCTGATAAGTAATTTAAGGTAGGTGCCAGAGCAGACTCTTTGTTTTAGCAATGTATTTTTGGAGACTTGCTTAAGTAAACCAACATATGAAGTGTCTATCATTTTCCTGATGGGAATAGCTTGGGCATGGCTTGCATCTCATAATCATCATCTTCTTTGGCACCATATTTTCATGGAAAAACCCTGCCAGAAGTGGGAATAGGAGAGACTACTTTGGGGGAGGACTAGGGGGATTAGGTGTGACTTGCAAACAAATGTGGGTAGAATCATTCCTGCTTGTTCTTTGCCATCCTTATGTCTTGAATCCTTGTAGCTGAGAGGCCACAAAACAGTCTCTCTGATCCCCAGTTAGGTAATGTCCGTTAGCTAAAGGAAAACAGGCGACAGAACACTGATGAAAACCTTAAGAGAAGATCTAAAAGAGTCCAAAAGTCCAGAGAAAAAGCAAGCTTCTTCCATAGCATATAGAGAAGGAGGTGGGGTTGAAAGGCAAACTGATCAAGATCCTGAGTGGTGGGGATGCTGTATAAAGATAGGTTAAGATACCTAGCCTTCAATTACGTTAAGAAGGGCCTGGTTGCAACAACTGCTCTTGGTTGGCACCTGTGTACTTAGTTTTAAGGAATATTTCCACAGTTCCTTGACTGGCCAATGGAGTTGAAAGGTTTGCAGCCTCTTGGGACGAACAATAATATGGACTGACTAATGCCCTCAGAGCTCTCAGGGACTCAACCACCAACCAAGGACTTATACATGGTGGGTTTGTAGTAGATCTATTTTCAGCTTTTTGCAGAACCTCTACATGATTTTTGTAGCGGCTGTGCGAGCTAGCAATCTTACCCACAGTGAATAAATGTTCTCCTTTCTATGCGTCCTCAACAGCAGGAGCTGTCATTTGTTTTATTAATCTTAGCCATTCTGACTGAGATGAGATGAAATTTCAAATAGTTTTGATTTGCATGTCCTTGATAGCTAAGGGCATTGAACAGTTTAAAGTCTTTCTCAGTCCTTCCTGTTTCATTGTTTGAGAACAGGCTCTATGTGGAAGAAGCACCAGAAAGACCGTAAGAGCTAGATGTGGTAGACAGTGTTAAAGAAAAGATGCTTTGCAGAAACAGTGGGGCAGATGCACATATGAATCAAAAAAAACAACAAAAAAAACAAAAAAAAACAACTGTGACAGCATGCCTAAGACCTTCAGAGACTCAAGAGACAAAATTTCAGCAAGGAGAGGGGGAGGTAGGCCAAGAAGCTATTCTCAGATGGTAGGTGCTGAGAGAAGGAGGTTGGTGACACTGGTTATGCCAACCTTACTTCAAGGGGTCTATGTTTTCAGTGGCTTTTTTTTTTTTTGAAGAGATAGAAAAAAACATGGCATTGGAAGGGTGGGTTGGAAATAGGGTCTGGGAGTGGAGGGACAGAAAAGAATATGACAAAAATATACTGTTTAAAATTCCAAAAGAATAAACAAAAACTCAAAAAAGCAAAGCCATAATGAAAACTGTAGGAACACATACATTTGCCATATTTTGTGTAACTTATTAATTTGGAGATGTTGGAGTACAAACTTTTCCCGCTGTGCATGTGAACAGTCTTTGAATTAGGACAATGTAATATTAAGTGGAATGATAACATGGTTGACGTCTCTACAGAAGTCT
>JADRCC010534620.1:0-13203 GCA_019843855.1 Hylomyscus alleni
ATCTCAGCACTTAGTACAAGCCCAATGTCCCCAGGCACCTAAGGTCAAACCACTTCATGTCTCCAGAGAATGAATTTTTTTCAAAGATTTATAATTAATAGATGACTCCTATAATGTAACTACTCTCTATTTTGAATAATATATTTCAAATATATACTGGGGTAATATAGAAAAATATCCTGCTGTCAGGGAATATACAACAGAGAAGAAACTATTAAATTTTTAACCCATCCAAATAATTCTGATTGGTTAAAAAAAAAACAGTATGTGTTCCTTTGTGAACTCTTTAAAGTAGGCATTTCTTGAAATTAAAAGGACAATTTATTGTAACTGTTTTCACTGAATTAAAACCTAAGATTTTGCAGCTTTAACTTTGCTAACTACAGTTCAAAGAGAGCAAACACACAGCCCATGCACATACAACACCTTGATTTGAGCAACCTGTGTCACTTGAAGTTCTGACTCCGTGTGAAGATGGAGGTACTTTCATACATAGAGACTAAATGGGCCCACCTTTTCCTCAGGTTCAGATCCTTCATATGTTGCTCTTCTTTTTTCCATTTGCTTCTTTTTTCCACAATTCCTTAGCATAAAAGGGTTGACTAGTGAGGACAGACTTGAACACTGTCACAGAAAACACTGCTACATGACACATGGCTGTGTTTTGTACTACACATGATATTTTCACTTTTCCTCCTTGAGCAGTAACTAGAGAAATTATCCTTTCTCAAGCAGCTACATCACTGTCTGCTCAAAGCAACCTAAGGGTTTCCTGAAGTCAGGGAATCCTTGGAGTGTTTAAGAAATATATCTAGGAAAGGTCAGAGAAAGATGCAGCATGTGCCTGAACCAGGGATTTTCCAGGGGCCTGGACTTGAGTGATGGGTGAGTACAAACACCTAGTCGTAAAGCAGCTTCTTCAATACACAGAACACAGTCCCCATCAGGAGTACAGCACAGCAGCTTTTGGATGAATTAACACTAATGCTGCCTTCTCTGCCTCTTCCCTGCACTCTCTTTCTGCTGATATCTAACACCTGTATACATGTCTCTCTTTGACTTTGAGGCTTGGAAGACATTTCTGAATTCTCACATCATAGCCCCAGGATCTGAGGAGGATTCACTCAGGACACTTTTAGTGGACGTTAATAGGAGGATGACAGTTCCTCTCAACTTAAAGCAATAAGTGATTCGTTAGTTTTCAGGGCATCTGGGACCTGAATTCTTACCACACCTCCTTTATTGATATGTGCAAATCGGAATGGAATTCCAGAAACATTCAACTGTCCTTTACCACTGGCCCTTATATTGCATTAAGCAATAAATTATTTGGGTTTTGGACCATAACTTCTTATGAAAGTGTGTGTTGATGGTACAGTAGTGAGCACTGTGGTCTTCTAAGAGCATTCAAAAACTTAGAAGGCTTACTGAGTAATTACTTGTACACCTTGAGATTTGTGTGCATTCCTACTCTGTTGCTTAATAAATAAATGATTTTTTTTCTTTTTAGACTTCTAAAGCATAGCATTTTAAGGAGAGGATAGGAGCTAATAGTTTAGGAATAATGGACCTCATTGAACATTCCCATAACAATCCAAGTCTAGGCTCTAGAACTTTTTAATTGAAATTGATGTGTCAAAAGGGCTTGTCAGGTGTAGTTTAAACTTTGGGATGGTATGGACATTCTGAAATTTATGGGTGATATTGATATGATTGGCTGTATTTTTTTAGTAGGGAGAGAGGGAGGTGAACTATTATAGAGTGGTTGTTACTGTGGAAAACTAGTAAAGTTATGGAAGATAGTACAATTTATTTAGGTTAATGTGGTAGATTTTTGGAAGAATAAATGTTAGCATTAGACTCTGATCCCTGGAGCCTAGAGGATGCACACAGATCTCCTCATCCATGAGTTTAATTCAGGAGATTGTTGACTTCCAGAACTGTAAAGAAAATATTTTTTCATCAATTTTGAAGATTTTAGCATTTAGTCACAGAAAACTAACAGAAAACAATCTTTGACTTCTCTGTGCATTTCCAAAATTCTTATCAGTTAGTGACATTATGAAGAGAGTTTTACTTTAAGATGAGAGAATTCCAGAATTACTCTTGGCTATAAAATCTTGTTTAAGCTGTGAATAACTGTGGCAGGAAAACCATGAATAACTAAGTTTTGAAGAGGATATGTTTCTTTTGTCTCACAGAATCGCAGATGTCTATGCATCATGACTCCAATGTATTTTTTCTGGACTTGGATTGAAACATAATATAGTGGTAGAGAGTACATGAAGTAGAGAAGCTTTGTTCAAACAATGAGAAAAAATATAGTACTATAGGCCAAATGCTAAGGACAAAAGCAAACAAAACAAAACAAAAAGAAAACTTTTCTCCAAAGGCACTCTGCAGTTACTAGTTCCTAACTAGGTGCAGTCTCTCATTTTCTTCCACTTCCTAATGTTTTCTAATGGTACACAAATGTACTAAGCATTGAGTTTTCAATATAGGCACTTGGGAAAACACTAAAGATTCAACTCTAACACTACTTCTCTAGACCCTAAATGTTCATGCTCATCTTAAAATGAAAAAATACATTGAGTCAATTTATGACTCTATTAGTCATTATAACTCCTGAATTTTTAAATGTAAAGTAAAATTCACCCTAGAAAAACAAGAAATGATTTTTATCAATAAGGTCATGCAAAACCTGCCCAAAGAAAGCTGATTGTTGAATTAAATATTGGTAATGGTGAAATTAATGACACACGTTGAGGAGGATATTCTGTATTAATCTAATGTATGCTACATATAGAGATAATGTCTCCAAAAAGAAAGAAAGTAAAAAGGGAGAAAATGAGCTTCCAACAGGCAATGAACTTCCAACATGGTAAAGATTCCCATTTCTAAAAGAATATATTTTAAATCCCAAGTAACAAGTGAATAAAAGCAAGACCATAACCAAAGAATGTAAAGATTAAATCATGTGTCACCATATCTACTACATAGAACACTAGGGGGTTAACATAAAATCACACAAACTTGTACAATCATAAATCTATGACTTTGTCTTCTCTGGATATGTGTTTTCTGTCTTGAGTTGCCTTCATATTCTGCCTATACATTTCATCAAAGTTGATGTTCTTGGCATCTCTTTCTTGCTAGAAAATCTATTGTATCCTTTACCTCATTATCAGAAATCTATCCATCACCTTCAGAAACTATCTACAGGGATTTCAATGACGTCATATACTATCTTGCCTCAGAAACATTACACTGAGATCTTGGAGGAGACCTTCTTGAGTCCAAAATGCTTACATTCTCCATTTGTCTACCACAAGCATCAAGTGGGTGTGAGTCTGTAGCTGTACAGAGCTCAGGAGCCAATGACAGACAGGAGGCAAGAGAGTGAATGAACCAGAAAGTAAGGACACAATAAAGCCTCAAGTCTATGCATTCAGGGTCAAAGAGTCCAACTCAGACATCTTCCCTCAGGACTCACAGACTCCAAAAGCAGTATCACCTGAGGAAGAGGATTTTATCCATAAGCCTGGAACATATTGCAGACCTGAATGGCAACTCCTGAGTTAAATACTTCTATCATATTTTTGCTGTCAGGATAGGTGAGAATCTACATATTAATACTCTGGAAGATATCAATCTTTCTTTTTTCTTTTTATTATTGATTCTTTGAAAATTTCATAAGGTGTCTTTTGATCATATTTATTCATCCACAACCAAGTTCTCCAAAAATAATCACTTCCCTATTCACCTTGTCCTCGGTTTCTTGCCTTCTTTTGTTCCATTTAAGACAGGTTTATAGGATCTCGTAATATGAGGAGCCAATGAGTCAGAGATTTAAATGAAAAAAGTAGCCATAGTAGAAAAATATGAGGTGTGCTATGGCTCCAGTTCTGAACTAGCTTTATTTCCAATTTGTGAAGAAATAAGAGACTCATTTTTTTTGGTTTTTTGAGACAGGGTTTTTCTGTGTAGCCCTGGCTGTCCTGGAACTCACTCTGTAGACCAGGCTGGCCTCGAACTCAGAGACTCATGTTTTATAGACTGTCCTCAAGAAGAATTCAGCGTATGGTACATGGCAAACAAAACAGGATGTTTTTACTTTAGTCCAAATCTGGTTTTGTCTTTTCTAGCATTCAATAGGCTTGTGTCACCTACTGGATAAATGTATGTCTAAGCAAAGAACCTATAGGAAGCCAAATATACATGCATTCAAATCTGACCCCTAGCACCCAAAGACCATGTAACTTTTGACAAACTATTTGTGAACTCTAATAAAAATACAAACTATAGCACAGATATAATCAGTTTTTAATAAGATGGTGAACCATGTAGAGTAAATTCTAAAACATTTCTGTATTTTCTAATTGATTTTTTAATGTGCATTGTGTTTGTGCCTCTGTGAGTTTATATGCAGTGTATGTAGGTAGGTTTTAGAGGAATCAAGAAGAGGAGAGTTGTGAGTCACTCTATGTGGTTGCTAGGAATGAAACATGTGCTAGGAATGAATCATACCAAGAGATGATTGCCCATCCCACATAGAGAACCCTGTACCTTCCCTTTCTGGTCCCAGTCACATACAGACCAAATGTCAGTTTTAGCTCTACTCCCTGGGTATTCTGAGACATCCAGGATCACAGGTTCACAGGAAAGACCTGCTCCACTTAGAGACAGGGAGACCAGATAACACCAGAGATAAACAGATGGTGAGAGACAAGCTTAAGAACATAAGCAACAGAAACCAATTTGACTTGTTAACATCAGAACCTAGTTCTTCCACCACAGCAAGTCCTGAAACCCCAAAATACCTTTAAAGCAGGATTCAGATTTAAACTCTCATTTCATGAAGATGATACAGGACTTTAAAAAGGACATAAGTAACTCCCTAAAGAAATACAGAAGAACACAAGTAAACAAGTAGAAGCACTTAAAGAGGAAACACACAAATCTCTTAAAGAAATACAGAAAAAAAAACACAAAACAGCGGGTGAAGGAATTGAACAAAACTGTCCAGGATTTAAAAATGGAAATAGAATCATTAAAGAAAACTCAAAGAGAGACAGCACAGGAGAAGGAAAATTTAGGAAAAAGAACAGGAGTCACAGATGCAAGCATCAAGAACAGAATAAAAGAGATAGAAGAGAGAATCTCAGTAGCTGAAGATATAAGACATCAATACAACAGTCAAATAAAATACAAAAAGTAAAAAGCTCCTATCTCAAAATACTCAAGAAATCCAAGGCACAATGAAAAGACCCAACCTGAGAATAATAGGTATAGAAAAGTATGAAAATTCGAAACTCAAAAGGCCAGTAAACATCTTCAACAAAATTATGGAAGAAAACTTTCCTAACCTAAAGAAAAAAGTGCCAATAAACATAAAAGAAGCCTACAGAACACCAAACAGATATGACCAGAAAATAAATTCTTGTCACATAATAATTAAAACACAAGCTACACAACACAAAGAAAGAATATTGATAGCAGCAAGGTAAAAATGGCAATTAACATATAATGGCAGACCAATCAGGATTACACGAAACTACTCAATAGAGATTCTAAAAGCCAGAATATCCTGGACAGATATCATACAGACCCTAAGAGAACAAAAATGTCAGTCCAAGTTACTATACCCAAAAATACTCACAATTACTACAGATGGGAAAAAAGAGTTTTCCAATACAAACCAAATTTAAAGGATATCTTTCCACAAATCCAGCCCTATAGAGGATAGTAGAAGGAAAAGGCAAGCACAAGGAAAGAAACAACACCCAAGAAAAAGCAAGAAATTAATCTTTTCACAACAAACACAAAAGAAGAGTAACATACAAACACAATTACACCTCTAACAAAAAATAACAGAAATCAACAATCATTGATCCATAATATCTCTCAAAATCAATGGACTCAATTCATCAGTAAAAAGACATAGACTAACAGACTGGATACATAAACAGGATCCAAGATTTTGTTGCATATAGGAGACACACCTCAGAGTCAAAGACAGACATTATCTCAAAGTTAAAGGATGGGAAAATTTTTTCCAAGCAAATGGTCCCAAGAAACAAGGTAGAATAACCATTCTAATATCCAACATAATAGACTTTCAACCAAAAATTATCAAAAAAGATGAGGAAGGACACTATATACACATCAAAGGAAAAATTCACCAAGATGAACCCTCAATTCTGAGTATTTATGCCCCAAATGCAAAGTCACCCACATTTGTAAAAGAAAAATTACTTAAGCTAAAAACACACATTGAACCTCACACAATAATAGGAGGAAACTCAACCCCATTCTCACCAATGGACAGATCATGGAAGCAGAAACTAAACAGAGACACATGAAACTAAAAGAAGTTATGAACCAAATGAATTTAACAGATATCTACAGAACATTTCTCCCTAAAACAAAAGAATATACCTTCTTCTCAGCACCTCATGATACCTTCTCAAAGATTGACCATATACTCAGACACAAAGCAAACCTCAATAGATACAAGAACATTAAATTAATCACATGTATTCTATCAGACCATCATGGACTAAGACTGGTCTTTAATATCAACAAAAACAACAGAAATCCCTCCACTCATGGAAGCTGAACAACTATCTATTCAATAACTTGGTCAGGGAAGAAATAAAGAAAGAAATTAAAGACTTTTTAGAATTCAATGAAAATGAAGGCACATTTTCTAAACTTATGAGACACAATGAAAACAGGGCCAAAAGGAAAACTCATAGCTCTGAGTGCTTCCATAAAGAAATTGGAGAGATCATACAATAGCAGCTTAACAACACATTTGAAAGATCTAGAACAAAAAGAAGCAAATACATCCAAGAGGAATAGATGGCACTAAATAATCCAACTCAGTACTGAAATCAACCAAGTATAAACAAAAAAAAAATGATACAAGGAATAAAAAGAAAAAAAAAAAACTAGGAGCTGGTTCTTTGAGAAAATGAACAAGATAGATAAATCCTTAGCCAAACTAACCAAAGGGCACAGAAACAGTAGCCAAATTAACAAAATCAGGAATGAAAAGTGAAACATAACAACAGAAATTGAGGAAATTCAAAAATAATCAAATCCTACTACAAAAGTGTCATGCAACACTTGTCTATTTCAATTGTGTCTGCATGTCAAGCCTGAAAACCTGATCACAGACCTGAGGCATATACTTCACAGAGAGCTAGTCTTCTGGAGTATTCAATTGCTGACATCTCTTAGCTCTGATGTGTTCCAGATTGGTCTTTGCTAAAGTCTGTGGAGAGATCTGCGTGCTTTTTTTATTTAGGCATAAAGGTGCCCTAAGAAATATTTCGTATTAGCTAGAACTGAGATTAAACATTATTTCCTGGCCTCCACAGTGTTTCAATGATCCTAATTGATTTCCTAGCTGTAATTAGCTTGGAATTTTTACAAAGAAGCTGTCTTACCAGACAGGGTGTCTCCAGAGTTAGAGATAGCAGTTAGGCACTATCAGAGTAGTCCCACACAAAGTAGAATTGCTTTACTAACCAGAGAGAAGTTGTCGGGCTTCGGTCTCTAATTATCTATGTTACAGCCAAGGATAGTCTCAAGGACTACTAGAATATGACCTCTAGATGCTTTCCTCAGAAAGACCCTGAGAATTTATCTTGGGGCTATCAAAATAGCCCAGGAGGAAGGATACTACTGTTCCTCCACTTTGCACCTGGCTACTTGTTCTCACTGACCTTGATGTGGCTGTCTCCTACCTACATGACTTTTGGTGTTTGCCCTGTAAATACACTTAGATACCACACTTCTTTGTGTCATCTCTGTTTGTCACTTGCCAAGTTCTTTGCCAACCAGGCCAGAATTCTAATCACCCCGCTGAACAAGGGGTCCCCGAAGCAACCCAATCAGTGGCACAAAAGTCTATACTCAATGAAACTGTAAAACCTGGATGAAATGTATAATTTTCTAGACAGATACCAGGTACCAAAGTTAAGTCCAGATAAGATAAACCATATAAACAGACTCATAACCCCCAAGGAAATAGAAGCAGTCATTAGAAGTCTCCCAAGCAAAAAAATCCCAGGGCCAGATAGTTTTAGTCCAGAATTCTATCAGACCTTCAAAGAAGATATAATACCAGTATTCTTCAAACTATTCCATAAAATAGAAACCAAAGGAACACTACCGAATTCTTCCTATGAAACCACAGTTACACTGATACCTAAACCACAAAAGAACCCAACAATAAAAGAGTACTACAGACCAATTTCCCTTGCGAACGTCAATGCAAAAATACTCAATAAAATTCTCACAAACTGAATCCAATAACATATCAAAACAATCATCTACCATGATCATGTAGGCTTCATCCCAGGAATGCAGGAATGACTCTATATATGGAAATCTATATAATCCATTATCAATATAATATCAATATAATTCATTATATAAATAAACTCAAAGGGAAAAAAACATATGATCATCTCATTAAATGCTGAAAAGCCTTTGAGAAAGTACAACACCCATTCATGTTAAAAGTATTGGAGAGATCAGGAATTCAAGGTACATACCTAAATATAATAAAAGCAATATACAGCAAACCAATAGTCAACATCAAACTAAATGGAGAGAAACTCAAAGCAACCCCATTAAAATCAGGGACAAGACAAGGCTACCCACTTTTTCCCTACTTATTCAATATGGTACTCAAAGTTCTAGCCAGCACAATTAGACAACAAAAAGATATCTAAGGGATAGAAATTGGGAGGGAGAAATTCCAGATAACCCTATTTGCAGATGATATGATAGTATACATATTCAACACCAAAAATTCTACTAGAAAATACCTAAACCTGATAAACAACTTTAGAAAATGGCTGGTATAAAATTAACTCAAACAAATGAGTAACCTTCCTCCACTCAAAGGATAAAAGGGCTAAGGAAGAAATTAGGGAAACAACACTGTTCACAATAATCACAAATAATATAAACTATCTTGGTGTGACACTAACCAAGCAAGTGAAAGATCTGTAGGAGAAGAACTTCAAATCTCTGAAGAAAGAAATGGAAGAAGACCTCATAAAATGGAAAAATCTCCCATGCTCAAGGATTGGTAGGATTAATACAGTAAAAATGTCCATCTTACAAAAATCAATCCACAGATTCAATGCAATCCCCAACAACATTTTCACTTAATTCTTCTTAGAGTTAAAAAGAGAAATTCTCAAATTCATTTTTAATAAGAAAAAACCTAGGATAGCTAAAAACTATTCTCAACAATAAAAGAACTTCTGGAGGAATCACTATCCCTGACTTCAAGCGATACTATAGAGCAATAGAGATAAAAAACTGCATGGTATTGATACAGAGACAGGAAAGTAGATCAATGGAATAGAATTGAAGACTCAGAAATGAACCCACACACCTATGGTCACTTAATCTTTGAAAAAGGAGCTAAAACCATCCAATGGGGGAAAAAAGAGCATTTTCAATAAATGGTACTAGTTCAACTCATGGTCTGCATGTCAAAAAATGCAAATTGATCCATTCTTATCTCCTTGTACAAAGCTCAAATCCAAGTGGATCAAGGACCTCCACATAAAACCAGATGCACTGAATCTAATAGAAGAGAAAGTAGGGAAGAGCCTGGAATACATGGGCACAGGGAAAACTTTCTGAACAGAACACCAATGGCTTATGCTTTAAGAACAACAATCAATCAATGGAACCTCATAAAATTGAAAAGCTTATGTAAAGCAAAGTACACTTTCAATAGGACAAAATGGCAACTCACAGATTGGGAAAAGATATTTACCAATCCTACTTCTGATAGAGGGCTAATATCCAAAATATACAAAATATTCAAGAAGGTAGACTCCAGAGAGTCAAATAACCCTATTAAAAAGTGAAGTAGAAAGCTAAATATTAAATTCTTAACTGAGAAATCTCGAATGGATGAGAAGCACTTAAAGAAATGTTCAACATCCTTAGTCATCAGGGAAATGCAAATCAAAACAATCCTGCGATTCCACCTCACACCAGTCAGAATGGGTAAGATCAAAAATACAGTTGAATATGTCCAATTTCTGGAGGAATTGCCACACTGATTTCCAGAGTGGTTGTGCCAACTTGCAGTCCCTCCAGCAATGAAGGAGTGTTCCTCTTTCTCCACAACCTTGCCAACATCTGCTGTCACCTGAGTTTTTTATCCTAGACATTCTGACTGGTGTGAGGTGAAATCTCAGGGTTGTTTTGATTTGCATTTCCCTGATGACTAAGGATATTGAACATATCTTTAGGTGCTTCTCAGCCATTTGGTATTTGTCAGTTGAGAATTCTTTGTTTAGCTCTCTACCCCATTTTTTAATAGGGTTATTTGGTTCTCTGGAGCCTAACTTCTTGAGTTCTTTGTATATATTGGATATTAGCCCTCTATCAGATATAGGATTGGTAAAGATCTTTTCCCAATTTGTTGGTTGCCATTTTGTCCTATTGACAGTGTCCTTTGCCTTACAGAAGCTTTGCAATTTTATGAGGTCCCATTTGTCAATTCTTGATCTTAGAGCATAAGCTATTGGTGTTCTCTTCAGGAAATTTTCCCCTGTGCCTATGTGCTCGAGGCTCTTCCCCACTTTCTTTTCTATTAGTTTGAGTGTATATGGCTTTATGTGGAGGTCCTTGATCCACTTGGACTTGAGCTTTGTACAAAGAGATAGGAATGGATCAATTTGCATTCTTCTACATGCTAACTGCCACTTGATCCAGCACCATTTGTTAAAAATGCTGTATTTTTTCCACTGGATGGTTTTAGCTCCTTTGTCAAAGATCAAGTGACCATAGGTTTGTGAGTTCATTTCTGGGTCTTCATTGGATAAATACAGGGTCCCCAATGAAGGAGCTAGAGAAAGGACCCAAGGAGCTGAAGGGATTGCAGCCCTTTAGGATGAACAACAATATGAACTAACTAACACCCTCAGAGCTCCCAGGGACTAAAACACCAACTAAAGACTACACACGGTGAGACTAATGGCTCCAGCAGCATATGTATAGCAGAGGATGGCCAAGTTGGTCATCAATGGGAGAAGAGGCCCTTCGCCTTGTGAAGGTTCTATGCCCCAGTGTAGAAGAATGCCAGGGTTAGTAAGCAAGAGGGGATGGGTGGGTGAGCATGGGCGGGGAACAGGGGTTTGTTTTAGTTTTTGGTTTATTTTATTTTATATTTTTCTTTTTCTTTTTTTTTTTTTGAGGGGAACCTGGAAAAGGAGATATTGTAAATAAAGAAAATATCTAATAAAAAAAAAGAAACTAGTAAGAGGGACAAGTGCGAAGTGGTGACTTGCGTCCTGGCCACACCTTCTACTAGCAGGAATTCGTGTGTCAGAAAATTCAGTCAGAAAATGTGACTTCTCTATGTGCCTAATTAAATAAAACGATGTTAATCTTAAAAAAAAATACAGTTGACAGAAGAAGTTTTTGAGGATGTAGAGAAAGAGGAACACTCCTCCATTGATAGTGGGATTGCAAGCTGGTAAAACTACTTTGGAAATCAGTCTGGCAGTTCCTGAGAAAATTGGAAATAGTCCTATGAGAGGACCCAGCTATACCACTCATGAGCATATACCCAAAATACATTCTAACATGTCTGCAGACACCAAACCAAACCAAGGACACATGCTCCACTATGTTCATAGGAGCCTTATTTATAATAGACAGAAGCTGGAAAGAACCTAGATGTTCCTCAACAGATGAATGGATACAGAAAATGTGGTACATATATACAATGGAATACTACATAGCAATTAAAAACAATGACTACGTGAAATTCTCAGACAAATGGATGGAACTAGAAAACATCATCCTGAGTGAGTAACCCAGACACAAAAGAACATGGATGGTATATACTCACTAATAAATGGATATTTGCCCAAAAGCTCACAATGCCCATGATACAACCCACAGACCATATGGAGAATAAAAGGAAGGAATACTAGGGTGTGGATGCTTCAGTCCTGCATTGGGGGGAGGGGGTAGTGGTGGAAACAGGATGATTGTGGCAGGTGGAGGGAGAGGGGGACTGAGGAGGGAGAAAGGAGGGGAAGGAAATAAGGTTCACAGTATCAGTAACTAAAGAAGATGGGAAAGAGGTACAGAGGGTCAGGAAATTGAACAAAAATATGTAGCGGGGGAATGAGGAACTGGGGATAGCCAATGGAGGGTCCCAGACACTAGGGAAATGTGAGGCTCCCTGGACCCAATTGGGGATGACTTTAGCTGAAATGCACAGAGAAGGAGAAGACAGAACCTGTAGAAACTACCTCCAGTAGATAGGCATGACCCCTGATCAAGGGATGGGGCCACTCACACACCTCAAAATTTTTAACCCAAAAATGTTCCTGTCTAAAGGAAGAAAAGGGAGAAAAAAATGGAACAGAGACTGAAGTCAACCACAGACTGTCCCACCTGGGGATCCATATGCCTGCAGACACCAAACCAAACACTATTGCTGTGGTCAAGAGGTGCTTACTAACAGGAACCTAGTGTGGTAGTCTCTGAATGTCCAGCCAGCAACTGACCAAAGCAGATGTGGATACAGAGAGCCAACCATCAGACTGAGCTCAGGGAACCTAGTAGAGTAGCTGGTGAAAGGACTGGAGGAACAGAGGGGGATTGCAACTCCACTGGAAGAACAACATAGACTGGCCTGACAACCCAGTTCTCTGAAAGTTTGCATCACCAATCAAGGAGTATACCTGGAGGGATGCATGGCTCCATATACAAATGTAGCAGAGGATGGCCTTGCCTGACAGCACCTGGAGGCAGACCATTGGTCCTGGGTAGGTTTGATTCCCTAGCAGAGGGGGATGCTGGAGCAGTGGGGCAGGAGAGTGTTGGTGAGTGGGGAAGCACTCTCACACAAGCAAAGGGGAGGGGGAAGTGCGGATGTGGGATAGGGCATTGGTGGAGGAGGTAACCAGGAAGTGGAATATCATTTGAGGTGTAAACGAATGGAATGATTAAGGTGGTGACACACGCCTTTAATCCCAGCACTTGGGAGGCAGAGGCAGGTAGATTTCTAAGTTCGAGGCCAACCTGGTCTACAGTGTGAGTTCCAGGACAGCCAGGGCTACTCAGAGAAACCCTGTCTCGAAAAACCAAAAAAAAAGAAAGAAAGAAAGAAAGAAAGAAAGAAAGAAAGAAAGAAAGAAA
>JADRCC010534622.1:0-10423 GCA_019843855.1 Hylomyscus alleni
TTTTTTTTTTTTTGTAACAGGGTGACAATCTGGCTTTAACATGACTCTTTAGTCCCTTCCCTAAGGGAAAGTTGTAACAGTGTTGGCATAAAGTTCTTCCATCTTTGACAACAATCTCAAGACTACCCTTTCTTAATTGTAGCTCAATATAACTCCTAGCACAAAACTGTGTCTTGGCTAAATCGACTCGTTTTATCTGTACAGTCATTGGTGTATTTGCAAAATTCTTCAAGACAACCCAGGACTGCTAATTATGAGAGGTTTCTGTGTACTTGTATCAAGACCCCTGTTAGTGCTAGCAGTGAAAAGAACAAATCCACCCCATGCTTATCAAGACAGTTTATGCTTATGCACCTAATTGTCTACAGAAAACATCGTGAAATCCTTTGCCCCACAATCCAGAGTTAGTTAACATGGAGTTTATGAGCTCAGCTGATTCTTTGCGCAAAGAACTCTGAATCCAGGAATGGTGCCAATTGCAAGAAAGAGAAAGAGGATGAAGGCCTACTCCGGTACTCGGCCATCAAACTACCCTGCATGGGTTGGAAAAAGGATGCAGCTAGTTGGACTGGGGACAAGACAACTCAGGAGCGCTCACCTCTTTGAACTGCGCCAGCACAGAATCTCCACCTCACATTCTACTTCAAAGTCCCAGTTCTGCCTGATTGTCCTGAGGCTCCTCCAGGGAGTAGGAGCAGCTCCCCTCTCTATTCAGCAGGGTTTGAGGCAGAAGCCTCAGCCAAGATGACCGAGGCGAGGCTGCAGATGCTGGGGGAATGCCCAAAGGTGGCCAGGCGCTGGAGCGCGAGCGCTTGTTTGGAAGAGCTTTGGGATGTGTGTTTGTATTGCTGGCTGCTTATGTTGGAGGGAATGAACATAAGATTTCCATATACCAACTGCCACCCAGCGTAAAAGAAAGAACGAGAGAAGCAAACACCAGACAAAAAGAAAAGAGAAGGAGAAGAGAGGCATGTAAGGTCGGCCTGGGAGATTCTGGATCTGGAGCATAGGGCAAGGGGCTTTCTGCCGTGGGGAGCTTTGGAGCAGTGGGGTTGCAAGAACAGACTCCCTCGCAGGGATCCTGAAGTGACATGAGAATGTGAGAGGGCAGCTTGGGTGATGTGTCAGCAGGCAATTTTACTTGCCTTCAGTGTTTACTTCCATTTCTCTGCCCTCCTCCCAGCTCTTGGCAGTGAGTACTTCTCTCCGTGGGCATTTGCACACAAGCTCCCCAGTCTGCATCGCATAAAGGAACTGAGAGACCAGTCGACCCTCCCTTGCACTACTTGGTGGCTCAGGAGAGCCGTAAGGGCGCAGGAGGACCAGAGATAGAAAGAAGAATGCATATATTGTAGAAGGACAGAGAGTGCCCCCCCCCCCGCCCCGCTCCCCACGTAGATGTCAATTTTGGGGGAATTCTTACCCCTGGAGCGCTCTGCAAAGCAAGTCTCCCTGCTTGCTAGGCTTCTGACACTCCAGAGACCTGGAAGGGTGGAGCGCACAGGTGGAATTTCTGTATTTTGTATCTGCAACCGGGTTTGGACCTCACCTCACTCGCTCCCAGAGCCACAAGTTCGAGATGATAGCTTAGCTCCGCAGGTGCCAACAGTAAAGGTCATTTACAGCACAGCTATTCTCTAAGACCAGCAGAGTGGTCCAGTACCCACCATGAGTTGGGAGGCCAAGCTCCTGCAGCCTCTGAGACTTCCTCAGCTCTGGACTGGGGCTCAGCCACAGCGGACAATCAACCTTGTGTGCCAGCGGAGGAAAATAGGCTTGCAGAGGACTCCCTTCTGGCTCCTCCTGGAAACCTTCCCCAACCTTGTTCCCCCAGCCAACGTCCGGGGACAACAGCACTAAACCTGTCTCCCTCACCAGAAGGCTCTCTCCCAAGGCGGAGTCAGAGGACAGCATGGAGTGGTGGCGAGAGGGCCCCCACCCTAAATGCAGTGTGCCCAGGGTTTAAGGGAGCTTAAGAGGGAGGGGTGAGCGGCAGGAGAGACTGAGCTCTACTTGCCTTTCCCACGGCAGCATCTGGGGGGGGGGGGGTGAAGAGGAGCAGAGTCTGTGACAGCGGGAGTGGGGGGGTGCCAAGCTCAAAGACAGAGCCATACTGGGGTATCGGCGCTCCAGGCTGCTTTTTGCCACATTCCACAGGACCTAGCTACCTTAATGGTTTCCCCCGCCCCAGCTGTGAAACCCCTCCTTCTTTCAGACCCGCCAAAGGTACGTGTCCTCTCCAGCAAGCCCCAGATGCCAAAGTTTCCATTGGAAAACCTGCACGTGTCGGGGACCACCAAACAATTCTTCCAAACCTAGACCCTCTGCGGCCAGGGTCGGGTGATGGGGAGGAGCTGCGAGGTATCAGGGCCCTTGATGTGGACAGAGAACCGGGCGGTATAGCAGAGTGTTTACCTGTCACTTAGTCGCCCGAGGCTGCGATCTGGTGGAGTCTGGCTGGAGCGAGAAGCCTTTGGCGGGCTCAGGTTGGACCGGCTTGGGAGCGAGCGGCACAGCTTGGAGTCCTCAGCTGGCTGCCCGCTTGCCTTCTCCCTGGATCTAGCGAGAGAAAAAGGGAAAGATTAGTTGTCCCCGCCGCACTTAGACGGGTGGGGCAAGGGAGGCGAAGAGACTGCTGACCCCAAGGCTCGGAGAAGGCTGCGGGGCATTTCCCATCGGTCGTGTCACTAGGCTAAACTGGGACCCTAATGGTCTGTTCAGACTGGAGTTAAATTGCATCTGCCCGCCGCCGTGAGCATCACACCCCCAAAACACAGACAAATAAGACTTTCAAACCTGGCTTTCAGGGAGATGACTGTGGACACCGAAACGGAAAGGAGACCTGGATATGGCGAAGAGCGGGGCGCGCTTCATTTCTTCACCCGAGTGCCGGGGAAGTAGGAATTAGGGTCTGGGAGCTGCTCTCCTCCACTTCTCCCAGCGCCTCTGGCGATTTCCAAGTGGGATCTGCGACTTCAGGGCTCTGGCCAAGCCCGCAGGCTGGCGTGTGCGTGTGTGCGTGTGTGCGAGCGAGTGTGTCTGTGCCCCCGCGTGCCTGCTCCCAGGAACTGGTCTCCTCGCTCTCACCCGCTGTGTGTAGCAGCAGGGCGAGAGTGGTGTCTCTATTTGTGCGTTTGTGTTCGATTAGCTGCAATGGGCGGACAGTTTCTGGAGAGAGCATTTACAATTTTCTTTCGTTCTGACAGGATTAGTTGCCGTTGAAGGGGGCTCCGCCAATGAAATCCTCCCTGCGCTCTGATTTGGCGGTTCTTCTGTGCAAATATGACAGCTTTCTCTCTCAGCTCTTTTCTGCATCTCTCCATGTCCGTCCCCAGAGCCCAGTTCTCCATCTGCAATTTCTACACCACAACCTTTGCAATTACCACCACCACCACCCCTAGGTCCCGTGCCGGCAAGTGCTGGGTTGCTACAAAGGTGACAGGGTACATTGAGAAGAAGGCTTGTTGATTGCCGAAGATACTTATGCCCCGTGTTTCCAGGTGGGGAAATGTTAGAATAAATGCTAATAAATGATAATGTTAGAATAATATACTTTGTACTAAATATATAGTCATGGAGAAGTGTTCAGATTATTTCTTTCTTTGATGGTAACTAATGCATTAGAAAGAAACAGGTTTTTATTGATCTGTCTTTGCTGGTTTATTTTTCTCCCCATACAGGCCAATGCCTGTGTGTTCCATCAGCTGATGGGAGGTAGTAGTTAACAGAGTATCCTAGTGCTGCTTTGGTGAGGTGGGGTTTTGCTGTCTATCGAGGAAAATAAAAGATGTGTTCAGAGCATGGACTAATTTTTGGTTTCATTTATTTTAATGAGAAATCTCTTCACAGATTTTTTTTTAACCCATTGTTTGAAAGTATGAAACTTGTTTGATAATATCATGATGTGATTAGTTTAAAGCACAGTTGAGGACAACACTTCCTCCTGCTGATGTATATTGCATGTGATGACATAAACATGTGTTACAGAACGTGGCTTTCATTTCCAAATAGAATTAAAGAAGAAATCATTGAAACCTTAAACTAAATAACAAAGAATGGGACCTATCTCCTTTTTGATCACACAGAGAGAAATTGCTATTTATTATGCTCAATGGAATTCAGCTCAATTCGTGTTGCCCTGTCCTTGGCTGGGTGTTAAAGAGCATACAGAATAATGAAGCCACGGTTCCTTTTCTTTCTAAGGTTCTCATCTTTGAGAAGAAATAGCCACATGAAGCTCTTGTAGAGAGGCTGACCATCAAGACAATAAATTATAGATTAATATAAATTCATTGATGAATGAAAATCCTATAGCTGTGCCTAAGTAGGACTGACACAAATTCAGTTTTGCTTGATGAGAGCTTCCCTGGTGTAAAGGGTGGTAATGGTGTGTCTTTGCCCTCTGAGTCCATGCAGGCATTTTAGTCTTGTTTGGGGAAGGCAGTTCTGAACATTATTGCCCTCAGCCGACCCCAGAACTAGGTTTCAGTCAGTAAGCATCTGATTTTTATTTTCACTTTTTTTCTCTCTGTTGGGTACTATAGAAAATAAGTTCACAAGCATTCCATCTGTCATTATCTCTAAGAAGCCTTCAGAAATTCAAATCACCATAATATGCCTGAGGTTTTTGTGAATGCACATGTGTGCATGCTTTCGCACACAACACACACATACACACACACACACACACACACACACACACACACATTGAAACTGAAAAAAAAAAGAATGATAGACAAGCAACAAAGAAGAAAACCTAGGAATTTATTAACCTGGACTCTGGTTCTGATTCTGTTTCCCATTGTGAACCTGTTCTTCCTAGGAGGATCTGCCTAATCTAGAAGAGGGAAATAAATAAATAGCCAGCAAAGACTCACAAACATATCAGGCTTTTGCGAGGAGCTAGAATCAGAGGTGACGTCCTCACTGAGAACAACTTTATACTTGCATCTTGGCCACTCACTGTTGGAAGTGAAGAAATTATTTAACTGCTCTGGAATGTCAACTTTTTAATCTATAAAGTGGATATCTTCTAGATTTTTTATATAGAACAGTAGAATCAATTGCTGCAGAGTTCTCAGCAGATTTATTTATTTATTTATTTATTTATTCATTCATTCATTCATTCATTCATTCATTCATTTATTTTTGGCACATGACACTTTAGCGTTGGCTGCAGGTTGTCAGTCAGGATTTAAGGATTCGGATTCCTGGGTCATGCCTGTGACCTCTTTGAAAGTGTTTACCAGGGAGCATTGCGGGCAGAACCAAGGATGCTATCCACCAGAGGGATGCAAGATGCATGTTCAACATAACCCATCATCACACTGACCCCAGGGAGCCTCTCAGTCTTTCCCCCTTCTAGTTTCTTTCTGTACAGGAAATGATCTTGCGTTTTCTGGGCATTTTATTTTCATCTCTTAAACAAGTTCACTTTCTGAGATAAAAGAGTGTTCCTTCACTGCAGGAATATAGTGTTTGCATTTATTAGTAATTCTTGGTGTGGAACATTTTCAAAAGTGCTTTTTAAAGACTTTGTAGAATGCATCTGTGGGTTTCCCTTTATCTGCATGACTATTTTCCACCTCAAAGCACTCTAATAAATTAGTAATTTCCACTTGTGAAGCCAAACTTCATTACCTACCTCCTCATAATGCTAGTTTTAGGCATTCGATGAGGAGCACCAGTGCCCCGAGGGCATGACTTTGAGTCTTTGACAAAGTTCACTTTTGAATAAGACTAGAAACAAGGTCACCAGGAACTTAGAAGAAGAAGAGATCTGATTGGCTCTCAGTCCTGAAGACAGGGCACATTTTTTTACTGCACCATGTTGATTTCAGTGCAAGAGTAAGGAGGTTTCAGTATTTAGAGGCACAGACCACCACTCTTTCATTGTAAGTGGATTTAAGGTGAGTTGAAATCTGGTGGTTTCTCACCAGGTCTGGTCACTATACATTTGTCCCCCTCCCACTTTTTCTATATTTAATGACCTGAAAAAAAATACAGGGGAAGTCTTGGCTTATGGAAGGAAAATGAGCCAGAGTAGATCTTATTGCCCCCAGTCTCCCACCCATAAAATTGTTCCAAGAGGTAAAGAGGGGGAACCACGAGGCTTAGCAGCCAGAGGCTCAGGAAAAAGCATCGTAGGTACACCTAGGGAACTTTGATTTTTCCATGATTCAGTTTGGAATATAACATTCTTGGGTTCAAAGTGGGTCTTCTAGGGACAGCCACTTGAAATGGGCTTTTCAGTAATTCTGTTGTTTTAAAATCTCAGTAACAGCCCCACAATAGGCATGCCATTCTTCTTAGAGTTATTTATTTTCCCTCCAAACACTCCCAGAGGGTAATTTAAAAGCTTCTATTCTTCAGCTAGAAAAGATGATGCCCTTTTGTCATAGAAAAATCCTAAGCCTTTCTTTTGCATACCCCGCAGCAGACGTTTTCATACACAAATGGGCCTGATTCTGAGTGACAATGTTTAGTGACAGAATGACAAACAATGCTCTCTTACTTTTCCCCCCTTTTCCTGGAAGTTTGGCATCACAGATGTTTTAAACTCATCCTGTCTTAGTGTTATCATCCTTGATAGTGTTATCCAAGGCCTAAAAACATTTACTGCTGCTAAATCTAAGATCTTTAAAGTACAGAGCTCGGTTCCAAATGGGGAATATTAAGAAGGAGGAAATGGTCGGGGAGGAGGGACCTCAGGGTGCAAAACACTAAACAGCTGCTGATAAGTCAGAGTTGAGTACACAGAGGAAACAGACAGGTGGGATGCCCGGTGGCTCTGTATCCATTCCTCCCACCAGGAGGCAAAGCTGAAGACCCACATAGAGAGGTAAGCCCCGAAAATAGGGACCGAGGAGTCCCAAATGCATCAATTTCAAGTGTAGCTTTTCACAAAAAAAAATTTTGGAGTATTTTCTTTATTTACATTTCAAATGTTTTCCCCTTTCCCGGTTTCCCCTGTGGAAACCCCCTATCCCATCCCCACTACCCCTGCTTCTATGAGGCTGGCAAACAATTTAAATTTCTCTTCCTAAAATTGGATGCTGGAATTTCAGGTTCTGGAGCTAAGGTTCGAGGGAGTTCAAAGGAAAGGGTCCTACTTTTCCATTATGAACAAGACTCTCTGATGATTAGAATCAGTGACTCTGATTTCATTTTCTTTTATAGAAAAGAGTCTTCCAGGAATACTTAACAGCAACTTAGTCCATAGGGAAACCTGCTTTCTGTAGAATTTCGAGCAAGCTAATCCCTTACCCATGGGAGTTTATATATTTTCTCAGATCATATAACAGACAAGTTTCCTAAGCTAGCTCTGGGTCATCAAGGGAAAGCTGGAAATGCTAAGCCATAATAAAGAAACACGTGTGGGGACCATAGCAGCACCCCAAAGGCACCTCACTAAACTTGATATACCCTCTATTTCAGAGTGACCGAGATAGCTCTCATGCAGAAAAGAAGATTTTTCAAAAGTGAGACTCAACCGTGTATGATCAGTAATATTACCACATGCAGATCTTTTCACCTTAGAAATTCTCCTTGTAGAGTGCCTAACGAAGCAAGCATTAAAACTTGCCCTGATTTACTGTGCCAAAAAGAAACAGGATGAACATGTTCTTTCTTCCTCATTTAATCTACAAGGTGACTGGATCTATGGATTAAGGACCTCGTTTACAAGAGATCTCCAGGGCAGCATTTTATAAATCCCAGAGAAAGGAATGATATAGCCTAGCTCTAGGTACAATACGTGTGCTCCATGTCTACAAGGTCTTCCCTCATTGACAAACATTACCTTAGAAGGAGAGTTAGTTTTAAAAGGATGCTGAATAAACATGTATTGGTAATCACTGAATGTCTTCAACGATTATCTCTCAACTCCTATTCTGAGAACACCGTAGCAGACACAATGTACTCTTGTGTTATTGATGACAGATACAGGATACATAGCATCTATGGCTTGGTGGAAAACATTTTTGATTGAGCAATTTCATGTAAACAAGCTCCCATTGGTATGTTTTGCTTCAACAGCGCTATGAAGTACAATGAGCTGGTACGAGACTCTCAGATGGAATCTCCAGGAAAACAAGTATTTTCCAGAAGTTTGCCACAAACTGGATTTAAGGTATTGGTATTAATTCAACAAAATGCTGGATAATGTTCAATATTTTCTTACCTATCAATGATATGAAACCACCAAGAGTTTTTAGATCCAACTGAAGAGAAAAGAAATGAAACTATCTCTACTTAGGAACCATAGATAAAATAGTTTATGTTACACATGGAGGGTTCAGAAAGACACCATGCCATTTGTACATCAGGAAGTTTATTCTAGGGGTGATGTCTAGCTGGCAGATGCTGTATATATGGTATGGACACTTGAAACATGTATGACCTTATGGATGTTGAAGGTTGTTTAAGTATTCAAATTAGTGACCAGTGAAGTAGCTAAAGTTAGAGACATTGTCGGTAGCCATGAAGGAAAATCTCAGGCCCTTGTTTTATAGCAGTCAGAAAGGACAAGTAAAACACCAGTCATCGAGTACTGTGGTCTCATTTCCAGTGACTTAGTGAGAAAGTCAATGATAGGAAAGACACTTCTATAATCTCTACCCAAGGCACTGCTTTAGAGTACATTCCTGGCCTCTTCTATATGATTCTTGCTTATAAACTTTTAAAATTTTGTATTTTAGAAGTAATAAGCTGACTGCTTATATAGCAATGAGTGTTTCTCACACAGAAATACTTTGGCAATTTGTCGAGAACAAGACACTTAGTATTGTTTTTATAGTTTGTTCTAATTATGTAGTGGCCATGGGGATAGGGGCAAGGTAACTAAGAATTGGAGTCTATGTTCACAGAATGAACTAAAAAGCTAGAAGTCCATCTTAAACCATGATTCATGCCTTCACTTTGCTTGACCCTCCATGAAAAGACTCTATAAAGTTTCTATGCACTTTGTCCCTGAGTTGACTAAAAGTCATATATGATAGAATGAAAATATAGAAGGACTAGAAACTGAAGGTGAGAGTGGTAGGCCAGCCTCTCAGGTTCTGAGAACAGTGGTGCTAGACAATTCTATGCTATCATATCAATATCAGTGTCTGCTGGACAATGTAAGTAAGCTTGCTTTTAGGGCTAAACTACAATTTTTCTTTTCAAATTCCCACTCTTTCCATTCAGGTGTTATCTACTGCCTAAATCAAAATAATATCTATTGTGAGACTATCAAGTACTATGTGGTTGGAATCAACGACATTCTATTTAGGCAGAAAGTGAATACTGTATCTCAAGTCAAACCAGTAAATACTGTGTCTCATTCCCTTTCTTCCCTTTTGTGGACTCAACAATCTCATGTAAACTGTGGATTCTAGGTACCCTCTGTTCTTGACCAACCATCAATGAATAAGAATAATATTCTTACTGTGAAGCAGTGGACAACCTTGACTTATCACAGAAGGTACTTCAACAATTGCTGGTCTCTGGGTTCTAAAAACATCCACAATGAGAACTATCCACTTTTAACAACAGAAACCATACCTAAAACCCAGCCAATACTGCATAAACTAAGACATCATAATCTATGTATTCACAGCAGGAAGCCAGCGTTTCTTTCCCATCTCTTAATTTGAAAGTGTTTTTCAATCCTTCATGGTGAATAAAGCATTCACTCATGCCTAATTACTCAAATGACCTTTTGGTTCTAGTAGGCATTGTATCACCACCAGGTGATATCCCCCATATATTCTGACACTATAGCTGTTGTTGATTGATATATCACTCCTTCTTGAATTATTACTGGATAGTTTCTTGACCCTAATTGTGTCTAATTTGGGGTGTGGCCACTATACCCAGGCTGTAAGCACAATAGACTCTTTCTTCATTGGACAAGCCACTTTTGTCTATGTTTATTTATGGAGATTCAACTCTGCGTGATGTAGTTAGTCACTTACAACCTGACAGTTATGGGAGATATTTTTCAAAATCTCTCTAGAAAACATGATGCTTGTCATGGAAGAGTTCTAAAACTTGTGCTAGGCTAGAAGTAGTATTTGTTACATTTGTGTCTATAAAATTCTGTATATGTTACGATAAATTCTTTAAACGTTTTCAAAGATTTATTTACGTAATGTGTGTTGGTGTTTTGCCTACATTTATGTCTGTGCACTATGCTCATGCTATGGCCCCTGAGGCCAGAAGAGGTCATCAGATGTTCTGGAACTGGAGTTACAGTTACTGATAGTTATCTTGTGAGTGCCGAGAACTAAGCCCAGGTCTTCTAAAAGGCCAGCACATGCTCTTAGCTGCAGAGCCACTTCTCCGGTCCTAGATCATTTACATATATATATATGTGTGTGTGTGTGTGTGTGTGTGTGTGTGTGTGTACATATACATGTATATATATACATAAGTACAT
>JADRCC010534641.1:371-11772 GCA_019843855.1 Hylomyscus alleni
ATCCTCTTCCTGTCCTGCCCCAAACTGCCTCACTACTTGTCTCCCCCTAGCCCCAGAACAAAGCACTGGGGTATGAAAGCAGATGATAACTCAAGGAACTCAGAATAGGTGAGACAGAAGAGAACGCAGCCAAGCATATGTCATCCTGTTCTGGAATTGGTGGACAGTTTGTGACTTCAGCCTGCCTATTCGGAACTCCTCTACTTAACTTCCTTTTGCTTTATTCCTCCTTTGGTTCAACTCCTTGTTCTAGGTGTAATATTCCACACTGAGTGACTACATTCTGCCAAAAGGGTTTTAGCATAGCCAGAAGCCCCACCCCCACCCTCAGACTCACAGGACCACGAGTAGGAGAGAGTGAGAGATGAAAGAAGTAGGTGCTGGGTGCAAAAATCAGCGACAAGAAGCTAAAGCTAGAGCAGATTTGAATCAGGTAGACTCATGAATAAAAGTCACTGGAGATTTCTGGAAATGAGATCTCAGCCCCGGGGCAAAGATTACATAATAAATGTGCTACAATCCTTTACTGATGTTTTAATATGATTTGATTTTTTAAGAGACACCAAACAAACAAACAAAAAAGAATCTTTTAAAAATTTCTATTAGCTAAGCCACAACCGGCAGCATGCGTCTGTAATCTCAGCTTATTAGGAGGAGGGAGTTAGGAAGGGAGCAAGACTGAGATCAGCCTGGACTACAAAGAGAGTTTAAGGCTAACATTTGCAAGACTCTGCTCAAAAGTATGACATTGTGGCTAGGTATATAGCTCCATAGCTACTTTGGACCTTGCTTTATAGACCAGGCTGGCCTCAAACTTAGAGATCCACCTGTCCCTGTCTGCCAAGTGCTGAGATTAAAGACCTCCACCACCACACCCAGCTACCTGTGTATTTCTTGATGTTCGATCTCGGACAAACGAGAAAGCAGGTCAGAAAAAAAGATATCTGCTGCATTTATGTTCCATCTCCTAGGTGCTAAGCTATTCTCAGAAAAAAATAGTATTTATCAGAATCGTCTGGTTTCTTGTCTAAATACAAGCACCCCGAATCTGCTGGGTCAGCATCTTGGACTGAAGCATAGCAGGCAGCACATTCACCCTTCCCCGGAAGTTCTTAAGACGGAAGCGCCAATGACCACATTTTGAAAGGTTCTATCCAGAATCCTCTCTTCCTAGAAGTAGAATTGTCCAAGAAGGAATCTTCATATTGATAATGACAGTGCTGTCTTTAGCTGTTTTTTGGTTACATTATATCATTATATTCAGCTTTAATAAATTATTTTTGATAACCACTGGTATATTGAGATAGATGATGGATTTAGATTCCAGGTGGCCTCAGTTCAATCCCAATTCTGCCATTTACTAGCTGTGAGACACTAGAAAAAGATTGCCAACTCCTCCACCATTTCCTTGTGAAGAGACAATCCTACTTACCCAAGCCACTTTAAAGACCCAGTGAAATGATGTGTTAGGAACAGTAGAGCTTTCTGCAAGACCCAGTTTTGTCATGGGCTCAGATCCTACCTGCCCTTCTGCAAATCTATCAAGTATATCAGAGTTCTGAGCACAGTTTCATTTCTGCCCTTGTGTGACTTTGATTTCTTCCGTGGGTTGAACTCAGGACAATCCTAGGCCATGATGTAGGGACAGGACTCTGTTCTTACAAAGGTGTCTGGTCTCAACGAATTCCGAACTCCAACATAACTAATCCTATTCTGCCCAACCTCACTTGCTGTCACCTGACTGATTGATGGTGAAGCAATATGAAGAAGGCTCCAGGGCTCAAGGCTGTGTTCGGACCAGTGAAGAAAGAGGTTTTTAGCATTGTTGTCCTCTTTCCCTTTGCTTCCCTCACTCCCCTCCCATCCCCTTCCCTTCCCTTCCCACCTTTACCAGGCAGCACCTGTCTTCTTGCAGCATTTCCTGATGAAATGCTCTGGTAAAGCTCCTTCGAGAGTGCCAACTCACAAGAACAGTCCATAGCCAGGGCAGATGATCTTTATGGCTGAGCCCCATGCTTTCTTTCAAGCTGTCCTTCCCCCTCCCTGCTCCACCATCACCATAGCAACCCAGTGGTATAAAAAAGTAAAAGAGCTAAGGCATCTAAATATAGTCCCAGTTCCAACACTTCCAGCATGGTGCCTAAAACCTGGGATGTAGCTGCTAGAAGCATCCAAATAGAAGATGTTTCCAGAAGAGAGGATGGTAGGGGTGAGGGGTCTAGGGCCAACACAGGGGAAGGGGCAGCTGGTCACTGAGCCCACAGGCGTGTTTCCCCATTTAACTCCCACAACTACCCAATGTAGAACTCATCTTCACATTATTACTAAAGAGACAGAAGCTCAGAGAGGTTAGGCTCGTGGCCAGGGTGGAACATCTGTCATCAATAGAGATAACTTTAGCTGAAGTTTTCATTATTCAGACGTTATTCACTTTCCCTATACTATAGAGACAGGTTCAGATGGAGATTCTGTTGGGCTTCTGAAGCAGATCCCAAGAGCAACTTGAGTCCTGAGTGCAACTAAATTATTGGAGGAGGCCAAATAAACTCCATGATTTCTATTGAGCTGCTGCTGTTAGTCCCCAGTGGCTGAGAGCAGCAACGGTGAGGCCATAGTCTCCAGGAAATATAACAGCAGCATTCAGCGCTCAGACCTGTGTGAAAGGGTGTCACTGGAAACTGTGACCCAGAGGATGCTCACTGTGGTCCTTCCATCACTCAGCCACTCACTCACTCGCCCACTCACTCACTCACTCACTCATTCATTCACTCCACATATACTTTTACTAAGCTTCTGACATATGCTCTCACCTCAGAAGATAGAGACAATTAACCAAACAAACAATGCTTGGCCTCACAGATTTTAGAACACTTAGAAATGACAGAGAAGTTTACAACTGCATTAATTGGTCACTTCTGCGTAACTGGGAACAAGTAGTGTCAGTACATACCAGAGTTAGTACATACCAGAACATCACTCGCCTGATGGCATCAATGGAAGGAAAGTCCAGAAGCTCTTATGAGTGGAAGAAATCCAACATGTCAGGTAGAGAGGTCATGTGCACTTTCAAGGTAAGCAGAGATTCTCCTAGGAGCTTGGCTTCAGTCATGAGCTCATATGGTCGGTGCATGCTCCAGTCTGTCTCCTACCCTGCATCTCACAAGATCATGAAGTTCGTCTGACAGCCACATAAGTGAGGCTTCGCCAAACCAGAAAACCACCCCCACCACCCCATCCCTTGATATGATTATTATAAAACTGAGTAAGCATATGAGGGTACTTGTGTCCCCCAAATACCTAGAAGAGGTGATCAGGCTGTAGTGTTGGCTGCTTCAGGTTAGCAAGAGTAGCCCTGAGAAGTGCCTCTGCCTGTGTGACCTTTCAAAGGACGGAAGAGAGTTGGCATAGACAATGTGAATTTCTGTAGCTCGGGAGCTTTTCAAACTGCCTGGAAGGCAGCAAATGTGGGGACACTATGAATGAGTTCGAATTAGATAATATCATGTGTGTGGAGCTCTCAAGTGCTTCAGAGAAAATGCTGTCTAAATACACAGTGCTCACATCACAGATAATGATACAGTACTCTATTTATAGTGCTCCGCTACCTACCTGCCGGCTGTTTCCCAGGGATAGGGGAAGGATGAATGGGCAGGATTGAGGGAAAGCGCTTTGAAATCCTTGATTAAGAGCCCTCCGAGCAGATGTACAGTTGAAAATGCCTTATATTATTGCGCTTTCTTTTATCGCCTCAATTGTCACCTCCTCCTGTCTCAGGTGAATGAGTCTGTCTGTTTCATGCTTATAATGTCATCCAGAAAGGCAGCAACCCCCAGATGTGTAGTACACACAAGCATAGTTTTTTCCTGGGTGGCCTCCTGTCTGTTGAATCTGGCCTCTCTGTAAATCCAGGCTTTCCTCAAGCTCATTTTATTTCTTCCAATAGGAAACGAATATGTAAATGCCCTGCTTAAAGGGAGCATTGAGTGCAAACCTTAATGCACACAGTGGACAGATTGGGGCTGTGGAAATGGGAGGATGGAACCACCGTGCTCTAAAAGGGGACAGAATCTCACAGTGCCTCACCCCAGAGAAGGACCCAGTTCTTCTCTGAGAGAGTGAGGCCAGGGTAGCAAAGGGACTGGAGAGCCCGGAAATGGTACCACCAAATCAGATCCTTGGCATGGGTGGGGTCAACAAGTCCTGATCTCTCTTGGGGAACTTTGCTTATCTAAGCCTGGGGCCCCAGGAATGCAAACTGATCTCTTTGACTCCCTCCCACTATGGAGATAAAACAGGAGCCTTGAGCCTGCGGGGATCCCTCGTGGGATGTGAATATGCAGTTGAGTCACTTCTGCAATCAACTGAGAATAAAGAGCAGAGCTGGGTGGTAGGGAAGCTTACCCTGTGACACTGGAGCAACGGGTGAAGGAAAAGGTCAATCCCCATTTGTTAAAATAGGGGAGGCTGATAGACAGCTGTCTAACACTGAGACACACCCATTTATCTGTGATTCTTTATCAGCCCACCCATGGAGTTGAGAAAGTACCCAGCCTGGCCCCAAACCAGCACTATTAGACAGGTAGGTATGTTTTATCCTCTTCTGAGTCCATCCTGGGAACCAGGGGAAGAATTATATGAGTGATAGCTTAAACAGAACATCATCAAATGTAATGACACGTCTGACTACTTATCCCTTGTTCGTTCCTTGCTTTCCCCACATTGTCTCCTTTGGTCATCTCAGTGACCCAGAGAGGTGAGCCTTACAACTATTCCCTCCCTCAGATGAGGACACGGAGGCTCACAGAAAGCTTCACAAATCAGCCAAAAGGCTAGAACTTGTAAGTACTGTATATACAGATAGCTCTGATCCTAGAGCTGGAGCTCTTCACCACTGAATGATGGAGAGAAACTTAACTCCACAGCATCAGGCACAAGACAAAACAGTGGGGAAAGGCTGAGAGATATAGTTGTCACCAATCAATAATTGAAACGGCAACAGTGAGGGCTATAGACAAGGCTCTTTTTAATACATATTTTGAAGGTTGGGGAAAGAGGTCTAGACTGTTGGGGAAGAGATGGGGGAAGTATTAAAGCCACCTTTTCATAGTGGTAGTTCCATTACAGGGCTTCTCAGTGGAGTAGTGTGTGCAGGAATGGAGTGAGAGAGGCAGCCAAGGGCTGAATCCCTCATGGTAATCTTATGCTAAGTACTATGTGTGGGCTCTGTGCTCTTACACCCTGGGCTCAGCTTCTGCCTCAGCCACTTATGGCTATTCACAAATCATCCATTTAATAAATATGAACTGCTGACAGGAGCCTGATATAGCTGTCTCCTGAGAGGCACTGACAGTACCCGACTAATACAGAAGTAGAGGCTCATAGTCATCCATTGGACTGAATATAGGGTCCCCAATGAAGGAGTTAGAGAAAGGACCCAAGGAGCTGAAAGGTTCGCAGCCCCTAGGGACGAACAGCAATATGAACTAACTAGTACCCTCAGAGCTCTCAGGGACTAAACCACCAACCAAAGAGTACATATGGTGGGACTCATGGCTCTAGCAGCATATGTACAGCAGAGGATGGCCAAGTCGGTCATCAATGAGAGGAGAGGCCCTTGGCCCTGTGAAGGTTCTATGCCCCAGTGTAGGGGAATGCCAGGGCCAGGAAGCAGGAGAGGGTGGGATGGTGAGCAGGGGAAGGGGGAAGGGAACAGGGATTTGGTTTTGCTTTATTTTTATTTTATTTTATTTTTCTTTTTTTTTTTTTTGGAGGGGAAACTAGGAAAGGACATGTAAATAAAGAAAATATCTAATAAAAAATAAATAAAAAATAAATAAATATGAACTGCTCATGGGCCAGAGTGTGTGCCAGTGCTGGTAAGTGAGGCAGACAGGGTTTCTGCACTTGTATTCTGGTAAGGGAACCAGGTAAGCAGGCAAAAAGGATGAAGGTGTGATAAGATAAAGGTTCGGAAAGTTGTTGGAGATTAGAGCTGAGAAGCTAGAGAGGTAACATATAAGCAGAGACATGTTCTTGAAAGCCTAGTCATGAGACTGTCTGGGGGAAGGACAGCCCAGGAAAGGGAAACGGTTAGTTCCAACTTCCTGGGGGGAGAATTGGGTTTATGCATTGGAGATAAGAGAAGGCAGGTATGTACGCTAGGGCAGAGTATGCAAAGGGAGACTAGCAGAACACATTTTGTGGAGCAAGCCAGGTGAGCTGAACAGGCTCGCTCAGCAGCCAAGCAGCACCTGGGCATGTATCCACAGTGCAGACCTGCGGCACCGGGCACTCTGGGAATGGAGCCCAGCATGTTGTGCTTACTCCAGCCTTCCAAATGTCTATGTTGTGTCCGTTTTCAGCTGGATCATGCAGCCTCTGTCTCTCTCTCTCTTTCTCTCTCTCTCCCTCTCTCTTCCTTTTGGGGTTTACTTTAAATGTCTTAGTTTTCTTTTTTTTTTTTAAAAAAAAAAAATTGTTTTTTTTTTGTTTGTGTGTGTGTGTGTGTGTGTGTGTGTGGAAGAGGGGAGAGAGAGGGAGAGAGAGAGAGAGAGAGAGAAGAGAAGAGAAGAGAGGAGAGATACCTCCTCCAGGTCTGCAGTTAACCACAGAAGCCTGAAGGAGGTATCAGATGGATCACTTGAGCTGAGGTACAGACAGCTGGGTGCCTGCCATGGGAGCCGAGACTAACTCAGGCATCTGGAGGAGCAGCACACAGTACTCTTAATGCCTGCCATTTCTTCACCCTCATTCAGGTTCAACTGAGTTCTAAGTATAGCAATTCCAGGAATCTACGTAAAATGGTGGCACATCAGGACTTTCCTCTCTCTCAGGTTCAAATTAACGACTCTATTCTTAGGGCCGACCTTTGTACAGACACCATCATCACTTTTTGCTCTCTAGTACGGCAGTTCTCAGAACTGTCAAAGCTCATTCTGAACGGTGATTCTAGGTCGCAAAAGAAGTCTTATTTTTGGAGCTGCCTTTAAATCTTTGGTCAGCAGTTCAACAACACGCAGATACTAAAGATTTTCTCTTAAAGGCTACAGAAAGCCCCTGGCTGATGAAAGGACATACTGTAACCAGCCATGGGGCACAGGAACAAAAACTGAGTATGGTGGCTGCTGGGAGAGTCCAGGCCTGAGGTGACAGTGATTTGAGGGGGATGATGTTACCAAGAGGAGATCCCAGCAGAAGGGACCGTGCTGAGGAATGGAAGTGTGCCGTTCCCACAGCCTGAGGAGGACAGGAAGGCAGGCGCTAGGGTGGCAGAGAACTAGCAGCTGGCTGTCTAGAGCGCAAGTCAAAGACCATATCCTTGCCATCTTCGCTATCCATCCCACCGTCCAGCCATCCTCTCTCTACTGAGCAAAAACAGGGAGCACACTAGAGACGGGGCCTACAGAATGCTTTGGCTGACGCATGGCAACTGGGCCCTTGCAGAGGGAAGGGGGAAAAGAGGAAGAGACAGTGGAGATGGGAGCTGTGGCGGACATGCAGGCAGTAAGACCGGGAAAGCAATCCCAGAGGGTGAGTAAGAAGTTTTATACACCCACATACACAGAGAGAGAGAGACAGACAGACAGACAGGGACAGAGACACACACACAGAGAGAGAGAGAGACAGAGACACACACGCACACAGAGAGAAAGAGAGAGACAGAGACAGAGACACACACACAGAGAGAGAGAGAGAGACAGACAGAGACAGAGACACACACGCACACAGAGAGAGAAAGAGAGAGACAGAGACAGAGACACACACACAGAGAGAGAGAGAGAGACAGACAGAGACAGAGACACACACGCACACAGAGAGAGAAAGAGAGAGACAGAGACAGAGACACACACACAGAGAGAGAAAGAGAGAGACAGAGACAGAGACAGAGACAGAGACACACACGCACACACAGAGAGAGAGACAGAGACAGAGACAGAGACACACACGCACACAGAGAGAGAGAGACAGAGACAGAGACAGAGACACGCACACAGACAGACAGACAGACAGACAGAAAGACAGAGAGAAACGTGCTCAACACAAGCATAACATGCACACACATGCATGCACGCACATGAGTATGCACGCACAGACACACACACAAAACACATACACACAGAGAGACAGAGACAGACAGACAGACAGACAGACAGAAAGACAGAGAGAAACATGCTCAACACAAACACAACATGCACACGCATGCAATGCACACACACATGAATATGCATGCACAGACACACACATGCACACAGAAAGACAGGTACAAATGCCAGCACAGGTACACACATATATAGGCACAGGCACACATATACACATGCATGAACACATGCATATGCACATACAGATAAACATGTACACACATATATGCATGCACAAAGACAAGCACACACATATGTACATACCCATGCACAAGCACACATGTATACACATATGCATACACACGTGCACACACACATATATGTTTGCACACAGACAAGCACAAACCTATGCACACACATATATGTATATATTCTCAAATAAGCACACATGCACACATATATGTATACACACAGACAAGTACACACATATATACACATACACACACACACACTCTTATGTTTAAACAAGATCTGCAATTACAAAACAAAACAAGGATTGTGGGGTTTTGCTCCCATTGCTTCCCATAATCATCCTGAGAAGATTGGGCTCTTGCTGTTCTTGGACAAGCGTAGTGAGAATGGGTGGCTCAGAAGGACCCTGGTGAAGGAAGGAACAAAAACTTGTCTGCTTTCCTAATCTACCATTCTTTCCGTCATGCCACCGGGCATCTTGTAGCACAAGAATGCAGCATCTGGCTAAGAGGAGGGTGAGGATGCTGAGGAGAGGCGTGAACATGCAGCCTGGGGTCTGCATCTTCCTCTGAAATTTGACATTTTATTCACGATGGATTTTTCCCCGTTAACTCTGATATATTTAAATGCTGCATTTAAGATGTCATTTAGCTAGAGTAGTGAGCTGTTTGGTGTTCCTTTAAATTGTGCACCCAAGCCCCCTAGCTCTATGTCAATGTGCCTCTGGCTCCCTACCTTCACAAGCATGCTATGAGATTCGATTCTTCAAGAACTTTGTCTATTATGCTTGCCCCAAGAGCAGTGGGCTGTGCGGAATCAGCCGTTATGCGGTATTGCAACTCTGCTTTAGTCTGCTCTGTGTCTAGTCCAGTCAAGAAGATTTCTATAGAACTGGCCCCTCCCCCAGGTAGTTAAGTCTCTAACTGAAGAGGTCTCTCTGTCCAACCCAGGCACAGTAATCTTCCCTGGATTGCCTATTCAATAGGCATCTTTAGAAATCACACAGGGAAAATACTAGGTTTGTAGATGTTCAAGTGGGCAAAGAGCTTTGACTGGGCTTGACACAGGTCGTCCTGTGGAGCCAGCAGCTCTCTTCCTAATTATTAGAAGGTTTTTTTCCTGAGTCTGAAGTTTTATGTCTATAAAATAAAAAATGATTTCCTGTTTGGAAAAAAAAAATCATCATTTAAAATGAGATCCCCATCAGAGAAAGAAAGCCAGAAAGAGAGACCCAACATCTCTAAAGCCATGAATCAGATAACCAGTCATTTTCTGTCTACAGCGCCAGGAGCAGACACACTGCTAAATAAATTATTTTATAGATTATTCCCCTTGCCTTCCCAAGAAGGGGATTTATCAATTTCAGGGCACAGCAGCCATCCATTCCCAGACCATGCTGCTTTTTTCACTTCCCTTCTCGACTTAGAAGGAGGAGGGAATTGGAGCTGTGAATCTTCCTGTCTCCCCCAGCCCCACTTCCTTGGGCTGATTCAGGGCAAAAGTGGGGCTCCAATGGGCCTGTAAATATAGAGCTGACACTTGGTTATGCTCATTGCTATAGAGACTGAGAATTCTGTTCTGCTTTGAGAATAACTAGACATGACCTTTGCAAAGATCACTTTCTAGAAGGGCCAATTCCCTCTCAGGGCAACCTCCGATGTATCATTCACTTGTTCAACTATCAAATGCTGCTTCGGCCCCTAAAAGGAACTCACAATCAAATAGGAATGACACCCAGAGACTCATTCAGATTGGGTGTCCTTAATGCAGAGAAATGCAGAGGCCATGGAAATGTTTTCCCAGTTCCTCTGGGGTTGTTGGTAGGAGATCTCCCAGGAGACTTTTCTCCAAGAGGCACAGCCATGTCCCAGGCTGGGAACACCACTCTGGCACCTTTTAGCAGAAGGTTTATAAGAAAGGAAGGTGCTGGCCCCAGGGCCTCTGATGACATCATTGGCTCACCAGGCAGTGGATCAGGATAGTCTGTCTCCATGTCCATTCAGAAGCACCCACGGAGCTAGAAGGAAAAGCTGGTAATACAGAATGAAACGCTCTGAATTCCTCACCTGAGATAATGGTCCCCATGGTGATTGTACGCACTGTTTTCTCCAGAGTGGATGAATGGAGTAGGTTAAGTTAGCTGAGGGGCTAGGATGGGTGGTATTGGCCTGCCAGACATTGTGTCCCTCAGAGGTCTTGGGTATCTCACCACAGTGACCTTCAAAGGTTTTTTTTTTTTTTTTTTTTGTCCTTTGTTACATGTTTTTATAGTAGAACGACATGAGCCCCCAGGTGGTTTAGCAAACAATATACCGGTTATTACTCTATAAGGTCTTTCTGAGGGTCTCTTGTGGTTGGACATGTGCCAGGGACATACTCTAGATAAGATAGGCTCAGTCCCTTCTCTCACAGAGTATATACTCAAGTGGGAACTGACAGACTGGAAACAGTAGGCAACAAGCTAACTTTATGCCATGAACAAACAGAGTGGTGAGATGGAATGGACTGCAATCTGTGGTGGGAGGGGGCATCAAGGGACTTAGGTGGCTACAGAAGGCTTCTCCATGGAAGTAAGGTGGAAAACCCAACAGATGAGGCTAAGTCCAGGTCTAGGTAAAGCGCATCCCACACAAGGAACATGAGGAAGCTTACCCTGAGTGAGAAACAACCCAATATGAAATGGAAAGACCATGGTGTTCAGGAGCGGTGCAAGGGGGTCTTGTGATGAGCAAGATCTCAAGCTCGGTACAGCTGGATGGAGAAGCTCCTCTAGGACACTGGATTTTGCTTTGTCCAACAGCAGAGGCCATGGCAGGATCTGGACTTCATTTGAGTCAGGGAATCTCACTGGGCAATCAAGGTTAGCCTGGAATTCTGTAGGCTGGCACAGTCTCAAACTTAATCTTACAAACTTACAGTATCTGGAGCGCTTGGATTACATGTGTTTGCCACCACCTCTGTCTACACTGCCTTGTTAATCTCCCACTCTGACTATAATGTGTGTGTGTGTGTGTGTGTGTGTGAGAGAGAGAGAGAGAGAGAGAGAGAGAGAGAGAGAGAGAGAGAGAGAG
>JADRCC010534649.1:4051-14399 GCA_019843855.1 Hylomyscus alleni
GAGAGAGAGAGAGAGAGAGAGAGAGAGAGAGAGAGAGAGAGAGAAGGTGGGGCTGGAAATCTCTATTTAAAACAATTACCATAAGTAGTCCTCAGTCCATGCTTTGACATATGTGGTTCTAGACATCCACACAGATCCCTACAATCAACATGAATAGAAAATCCAGAAGAACGAAGAGCAACATTGTCTCATCACCACAAAGGAAGGCTCCTTGCCCCCTTCCCTCCTACTCCTTGTCTCTCAAGTATGTTTCTCTCACCTCAACACCCTTCCTGCCTTCCTCTTTCCCACAGTTTCTGTCCCCTCATTTCATTTTCAGCTATGATCATGAAAAAGGTAAATGAGGGCAGAAGAAAAGGTCTTGGCTTAATTTTCTTAGTTTGTTTCGATTTTCTTAGGTAACTCTTTGATGATGTTCTTTTTATAGATGTTGGGAAAACCCTATTAAACAGATCCATGACCTTTTTTCCTTTAGCATTGCCTGAAGTATTGAAATCTCCGTTGTGATTTGGATTGGAGATGCAAAACAGAGCAAAGTCAAGCTAGTGAGTTCCTTGTTGGCAGCTCAGGGAAAGCTTTACTGGAGAAGGAAAGCTAGATATCATGGACACCACGGACAAATCCATTCCCTCCTTCCACTTATCCAAGTACCAACAGCTAACCTTTTGGTGAAGGCATGAGATAAAATGAAATAAAATGGGTGCCGTTGCTATTAGGAATTGTTCAGGGAGCTAGAGGATGACTCAACAGGTAAGATCATTTGCTGTCCAAGCAATTAAAAAGCAAGAAGAGAGATAAAATGGCAGTTGACAACCAGTGTGAATTCCTATGTCACAGCAACCTTGTTTCCTGTTATCTAAGGACAATCGCTCTCTCTTCATAAGAAAATCTTTACCTTATCAATGACCCAAGGTCAACACGTGGCCGTGGTCTACAACAGATTCAACTGACTGTTTTCCTACTCAAAGGTGATACAAAAGCAACTGTTGGCAGGCATTTTTCAAGCTTTGGAGCAGTTCTTTTATGCTTTGGTCATAGCATTATAATCAAATATCTTCTCAAAATGCAGGGTAAGCATCAATGTAATGAACTCTCACTCCCAGAGAACCACGTGACCATGACATACCACTCTGTACAGTGTATGCAACAGTGTATGCTACACTACAGTGAACAGGGCCGCTGTACTGGATTGACTCCTACAAGCTCTTAACAGAAACAAATGAAGATGGGTTGCCTTATACACTTCCACCCATCTAAGGCATTGCTTTCTTGACTGCTGCCTATAGATCCCGAGAGCTCACTGATAGATACCAGCAATTCAAGAACTTAAAATTTAAGGAAAAAAAAATATGTATACACTTTTATTTTCACTAATTCTAATATGCTGTATTTCTTTATTTTAATGTGGAAATGCTATTTTTAAATATAAAAATGATTGGCATTAGTTTAATATGGTAGATTGTATAATTAGCAAAAAAAAAAAAACAAAGGGGGCTATAGCATCATAAAGATTTCTAGCAATAAGTTCACAAAAGTCTAATAAAACATCAAATCAGATAATCTCTAAACAAAAATCTAATACTTAGCACCTATTAAAATTCTCCAGTGAGAAAAACTTAGCATTATATCTCTTAGATTTATTTTTTCATTTCTCTTATTACTTTTTAATTGAAAATAGATTCTTCTCTCATGTATTCCAACTACAATTTTCCCTTCTTCAACTCCTCCAGCTCTTTTCCCTGCCCCCTCCCCCAGACTCACTCACCACTCTCCCTCCATTTCCATTTCAGAAAAAAGCAGGCTTGCAAGGGACAACAGCCAAACAGGACAAAACAAGATATAATAAGACAAGGCAAAACCCCTCATATCAAGGCTGGAGAGCCAACCCAATAGGAGGAAAAGTGTCTCAAGGGCAGGCAAACAGGTCAGAGATACACCCTGCTCCCACTGTCAGGAGTCCCACGAAAACACCAAGCTAACAGCTATAATATATCTGCAGAGGACCTTGTGCAGACCCATGCAGGCCACGTGCTAGCTTGCTTCAGTCTCTGGGAGCCCACATGAGCCCTGCTTAGTTGATTCAGTGGGCCATGTTCCCCCGTTGTCCTCCATCCCTTCTGACTCCTACAATCTTTCATCCCCCTCTTCAGTGGGGTTTCCAGTCTATGGAGGAGAGGAACATGATAGAGACCTCTAAGTTAGACTATCTCCTTCTAATGCATGATTGTAGGTCTCTGCGCAGGCTTCTGTGTGCCGCTGGAGGAAGCCTCTCTGATCTCTACTAATGAGTAGACAAGGAACCAACTATGAGTACAGCAGAGTATCATTAGGAATCATTTCATTCACTTTTTTTTTCCCTGTTGTGTGTTTGAATCTCTCATAGGTCTCTGGGCTATACAGTCTCTGGTTCCTGACCATCTGAGCTGTATAGGGTATGGGTTCTCTCTTGGGGCATAGGCCTCAAGTTAAACCAAACATTGGTTGGCCATCCCCACAAGTTCTGTGCACCAGTGCCCTAGAATATCATGCAGAGAGGACAGATTGTAGGTGGAAGGCTTTGTGGATGGGTTGGTGTCCATGTTTCTCCTTCTGTAGCCTGGAGCATGCCTTCTTAAGCCAAAGAGACTAGAATGTAGGGATGAACCCATGCAGGCACCAGATTAACTTTTTGGATTTGAAATCATCAGAATGTAAGATATCTACCATAGGATCATAGAACATCTTTTTAGACATTGTCCATTTCTTTATTCTTGTCTTAAAAGGAAATTCACAAAGTTACTTTCTCTCACAAAACCTATTCCACATGTATATGTATATGTGTATGTGTATGTGTATGAGTATGTATATATGTGTGTGTGTATCCCTCCTTTTATCCTTTCATTTTTATAGACCTCTCTACCAAATACCAAGAAGGATGTCATCTTTTGTCCCTTTTATTTAACTTATTTATGTATGCATGTATTTATGTATGTATGTATGTATGTATTTATTGGTGCTCCTTGGGTTGTTTGGCTCTCTACCAAATAGCAAGAAGGATGTCATCTTTTGTCCCTTTTATTTAACTTATTTATGTATGCATGTATTTATGTATGTATGTATGTATGTATTTATTGGTGCTCCTTGGGTTGTTTGGCTAAAGTTTCCAAGTAAAATCTGTGCTAACTGTGGTCTGGTGATAGTAACAGCATCGTCTCGGTTTGACTGTAAAATTCTCCCTTCCCCTCAGTTTCTGTTATGTTTTTACCTCTTGAAAAATCATAGCTTTTAAATACTTTTAAAAATAGGAAAGGTGAGAATTTTGAAAAAAAAATCATTTTAGGCAGTATCAAAGCCTTTCTGTCTCCATATTGTCCAGGCTTTCCCCATCTTAGGCAAGGAAATGCAAGACTCTCCCCTTCCCACATAACTGCTACCAGTTTCTGAATGTAAAACACTCTAGTACTTATCAACCTCAAGCAAGAAAGAGCTTTTGCACCCAGGTATTACAAGCCATGCCCGCCACAAGATTCCACCAAGCTTAATAGAAATAACTAGCCCCCATGACATGTCGATGATTCAGTCCTCCCAAGCATTAATTAACAGTTATGCAAATATTTCTGAGAGACAGAAGGACTTTGCCTTTTAAGGAGTCACTGATGACACCAACAACTAGTGTTTAAAAATAAGTGTAATTACTAACCACACTCCACCTTCTTCCTCCCACAGCCAATCTTGTTTCCAGTTCTCCATTATCCGTGGTCACTCACCTAATGGAACCTCCAGACACTTCCGGGAGAATTTCAAAGAAAATCGAAGATCCGAAGAACTGATTATTTCTATGGATAGCATCAAACCAGGAATGAGGCTGCTGGAGTCTTCGCCCTCAGAAAGCACCCACTGTCGCCACCCACCAAGACTTGACTTGGGCCTGACTCGCCGGTATTCAGAAGTAATGAGTTTTCATAGTTCCCAGTGAGAATGAGGAGAGATGACTGCTGCAACTTCAGCTCTGCCTGTGACCTTCTGGGAGAGCTGTGGGATGTTTTACTTAGCAGTTTCCTAAGTGCTAGATAAGTTCCCACAAAGAACTCTGACCTTTTGGGAACTAAAGCTACCCCCACAATCAACATGAAGCTAAGCTTACAGAGAATAGAAAAGGCTTTCTGGTGGGGCTGGAGAGAGATGTTTACTGCTCTTGCAGAGGGCCCGAATTTGGTTCCCAGCACTCATGAGAAGGCTTACAACTGCCTGTAAGTCTAGCTCCCGAGAATCTGACACCCTCTTCTGTCCTCTTTGGGTACCTGCACTCACATGTACATGTACACACACACAAAGTGGGGCAGGGAGGGAGGGAGGGGTAGGGGCTGGGGACACAGCTCAGTTGGTAAAGTGTTTGCCATGCAAGTACCTGAGTTTGATCCCCAGAATGTACAGCAGAGAGTCAAGTGCTTACATTTTAATCCAAGTACTGGAGAGGCAGGGAGAAGTAGGTCTCTGGACTCTCTAGACAGCTAGCCTAACCTGCTTGGTGAGCTCATGGCCAGTGGGAGATCCTCTTACTTTCAAACACCAAGACAGACAGTTCTGGAGGAATGATATCTGAAGTCATTCTCTGGCCTCCCCACATATGTGCATACATTCAAACACACATGTACACACACACTCAGACACACATGCAAACACATACATATATACTCAGACACACATGCACACACACTAGACACGCATGCACATACATTCAGACACACATGCACACAACTCATATACACATGCATATACACATGCACACACACATGCACACACTCATGAACATGCACACACACTCAGACACACATATACACACTCAAACACACATGCACATATACTCAGACACACATGTACACACTCAAAAGCACGTGCACACATACTCATACATGCACAGGCATACACAGTCAGAAATGCATACAGACATGCACACTCAAACAGACACATGTTCATGTATATGCACATACAAAAAAATGAAAAGCTTTCTACCTACAAAATAGCAAAAGGATGAGGAAAAGAAAGGAGAGGAGGGAGAGAGAAAACAAAATACGGCAAAAGAAAATGCTTGAGCTTTATCTTAGAAATTCGAGAGGAAAAGTTAGCAGATGCCGCTTAGAAATCATGACAGTAAAAGGAAGAGCTCACTCCTCAGAAAGACAGTCAAAAACTACGTATCAAACCTTTAAATAGAAACTGAGTGTTTCATGACTATATTAAACCTGAACATATTTTAATTGTTTTTAAAAATACTGTTAGATATACATCTACCCTGTAACTCAGAAGTTCCTCTCTTAGATACTTGCTCAAGACAAATGGGTGCCTATGTTCATAAGTACTTATACACAAGCATTTATAACAACCTTCCCGTGATGATAAAAACTCAGGAACAATCCAAGTTTCAAGAACATAGAATTGAAGAGAGATTGTTTTGGTGTATTCGTACACTGGAAGTAAAAGGAATGGATTTCAGGTGTGGAGATCAGCGTCAGTGATGTGTTAGCAGAGAGAAGTCAAGTCCAGGCCAAAGCGATGTACACTGTCCTAAGTCAGTCAAGGGTGACCTGAGTGAATAACTAGCTGGAGACTTGGGTGAGGGAACTTGTGTGAAAGTAATGAAAAAAATTCAGTTCTTGGGATCAAAGGCTTCTAAACATGCAAAAATCTTCCTTCTTTATTGTAGGTAAATTACACAAGAAGAGACAGACATATAGACAAAGAAGAAAAATACTAGAGCGAGGCTTTGTTGGCCAACAGAGAAAGACCGGAAGTGCATGAACAAATTGATAGCAAACCTCATTGATAGGTGCATGGTAAGCTAGAACAAGGACACGAGATAATAAGGAAGACATTTAGCGCACAAGAAGGCCATTCTTAGAAGGTGGGCTGAGAACAAAGGGTGAGAGAAACGGGCACACCGGTGAGGAGCTGCACGCCAAGGAACAGCAACAGCGTGTGCAGTCCCAGGGTGGTTCCCTTGGGACTGTGACTGTAGGGGAAGCTAGCAAGTGATAAGGTTGGGAAGGCAGGCAAGATGGGAGGACACAGAGCAAGCTGGGCCATGGGGTCCAGAGGATGCTCTTAGCCTTGGAATTAAGGAACATAATACATTGGAGTGCTAAGATCACATCGATGTCTTAGCGATCATCCTGATGCTGCTTCAATAAAATGGACTGAAGGGTCCCAAGTATTTTGTGATGTGGTTTCTCTCTTAATACCTATCAACCTATTTAAGATTGGGTTTAATTTTTCAATGGTGCATATCAAGTTTACTCTACCACGTCAATCTTACTCTACCCGGTCAATCTTACTCTACCATGTCAATCTTACAGTCTTGAGTGGGAAATGGAGAGCCAGGGTAGTTCTCTACTCGTTGAAATGGGCGGGACTTTTACTGGTCATTTAATTTTATTCTTTAACCGGAAGAGAGAATAACTTAGTGACTCTCGTACAGATGGAACTTGGATAGTAACAAAATACAACCTTTACTGTTCTAGAGGGGTTTTCAAAGAAGGATGAAAAAGGAATTATCCTCACACCCCTGCACTGATTCACCCAGAATTGGGGGAGGGGGGAGGAGGTAGAGAATGAGGAGAGGCCAGACAAGAGGACAAGGTACAGACCAACAGCCAGAACACCTGCGGGGGCATTTCACAAGTATCTTAAGCATAAAGCACTAAGGTAAGCAAAGGAGGAAAAGCCCTTTCTCAACCGCCCTCCCCCACACATCTTTTGCCTCACCTCACAAAGAGGAGGCAGCTCTGTCTCTAGGGCTCACCTGGAAAACACCCCGTCCTGATCTAAGCCGAGGGGCCCAGATACCCATCTATCCTGTGCACCGAAGACAGCAAACCTCAAGTCGCTCTGGTTGTGCACTCATAGGAACAATGGATGAATCCCACCCCCACGGGGTTGCCTGATTAAACAAAAAGTAAAAGTTGACAAATAAGGGGAACCGGTGACGGGGCTCCGAAGTCTTCTATCTGCAGTGGAAATCAGTGCTCAGCAGACCTGAGATGGGGAAGCACCACACAAGGGGAGAGATCAAAAGAAAAGGCTCGGGCTGTTCAGTGTGCTCCCGCCTGTCAGCTGAAGCAGGTATCCTCTCTCTCAGACACAGTAGCTGAGCAAGGGAATGCCCACCTCCCACTCAGGGGCTATGAGTTTTACTTGCTAAGAAACAGAGGATTCCCACGGTCTTTACAGCACTTACTTGTTTAAAAATAATGATGAAGAAAACGAAGAAACAACACTGACATTCGAATGAAGCAGGGAAAGAACCAGGTAGAGCCGAGCTTGAATAGAGTCACAGTGGAGCCTCTGCTAAGAAACTGCGGTTCTCCAAACCTGCTAACCTAGGGCCTTGCTCATTTGAATCTGTTCTTGCTCAGATGTTCTCAATCCAGTGAATGAAGGCCCAGTATCAGCCATTGTTTTCAACCGCTAAAGTCGTCTTCTTTTCTCTGTGCCTCCTCTTGTCTCATACATGCATAAATACCTTTGAATTTAAATATTTCATCAAAGAAAATAATCTGAAGCCTTATTACTGATTCCCACACAATACAGAAAATAGAAAAAGAAGATTTTTATGAAGACCAAATAAGGCAATACTTACTAAGAAACCAGCATAATGCCAAACATACAGTAAACACTCAATAGCCATCGAAAAAATATTTTAGTAGCAGGATACAAATGACAGACAACATTTTAGTGAAATACAAAAAGCCTACCTAGATAAGCTGGCCAGCACAAACCTTCAAAAGAGAGGGCTTTACATAGATGCCTAGAGAGAGCAGGAGTCACAGGACAATTGTAGGGTGAAGTGGGTGAATGGGAACTGAAGGCGAGTGACACACACACACGTCTTCATAACCCACAAACTTGTGGCTATTTTGCACATTCACAATCAATGGCAAGTCACTGGATTCTTGTAGACAAGGAAGGGGATTGAGAAGAGATGTTTGTTGGGACTCCCAGTGGAGAAAAGTCTGGAGAAAGTCCCTGAGATTTGTAAAGATGGAAATCCACAGTTAAAATTGTCATTGGAATAGTCTGACTTGAGGCGAGACATGTATTGGCTGGAGCGGAACAGTTCTCTAGGTCCTCCTACCTTGCAGTCTTGTGTTTAAGAACCTCCTCACTCAGTTCTGCTAGAGACTGCTGCACAGGCCAGCTTCCTGCACTGGCCTCTGCACTTCCAGAGCTTGCTTGTCTGAGTTCACAGAGCACCTGCTGTCTACCTCACTCACAGAGAGCCTCCACCTCACACAGTCCCCACTAGCTGCGAACCTTTCTCCCCCTTCTCATCTTTTTTGAAGCTGAATACACCCTTGCCAGCTCTGGTATTTTAGTACTATCAAAAAGCCAGCTCGTGGTATGTACTCAGTGCCTGTTATCCTGAATGGCAGAACCAATATTTGTTCTTAGTACGATATTCTTAGTACGAACGACGTGTCTCTTAATTCCATTTCCATAGGGCAGTGAGTGACCCTGAGGCTTACTTCCGAGTTTCCTTCAAGAAATTATTTCTTTCAGTGGCAATCCTCACAAAAAGAAAGAAAGGGAGAGAGGGAGAGAAGGAGAGAGGGGGAGAGAGGGAGGGATGGAGAAAGGATTTTAGTAGCCAAAGGTCTTGTGTGCTACTTTAGTTAATAGCTTTGTAGTTAGTTTGTTTGTTTGTTTTATTTTAGCCCAAGCTATTACCATAGAAACCACAGAAGACCTTTATTCAGCACCAGTGTTATGGGATTCTTTTGTTTAGTCTAAGTTCCCATGGCTCTTTGTAGTTCTTTTCACCTTACTTAGTGAGAGGAAACTACCGCACAGGAAGAGCTGGCCACACAGTTGAGTCAGTGTTCAGACAGTCTTCCTGTGAGTGAAGTGGGTGCTATTGTAATGCAGCCACACCCATGCCTGACGTCATCGGCACCTTTCCACGCTTGGCCTCTGCAAAAAAGCCTGCAAGGGTTCAGCTGCACGTCTTCACCTGTCTGGTCAGCTGATCTTGTGTTCTAGGCCAACTCAGGCAGCAACTTTCAGGGGAAAAGTAAAGACAAAAGTGTAACAGGAAAATTGTAGATAAAAACAAGCATCATTGGAACGTTGTAGAACAAAAGTTATAACAAATGCATGCTTTAAAAAACAAAACCTTATCATACCAGAAATACCACGGAATGCAGATTCGGAGCCGTGAGGAACTCCAAAGCCTCTTTCCTGGCTCACAATGACTTCGTTCCAGACTTCTTTTTTCTTTTCATTTCCTCTCTATATTTTGAAATAATCTGTTCGGATCTCCCATTCCCCACTTCAGAGTCACTTCCTAATCCTAAGTGCTCATTCTCCATCTACACCCTCTTACTGAAACTAACACATATGACCCAAAGCCTGTGTCACCTAGTCACATGGCTTCTACTTCCCGCCTCAGGCTGCTGCCCTCTCTTCAGCCCTAGGCATTCTCATAATGACACTTTCTGTCAGACGGAATTCTGTCTGTCCTTTGCGTGAAAGTGTTATACCGTCACAACTCTCTAACTGCATATGCAAATCTTTCTCTTTTGTTGATTTTAGTCCATCTTCTTGCCCGATCCACTATAATCCAAGGTTCAGTCCTCAGTCTCCTGCTTTTTCCATTCAATATCCCCCATCTTCTCTCAAAGCTGCAAACACCCAGGTAAACTGTAACCATGCATTATTATTTTTTCATTTTTTTATTAATCATTTTATTCATTTACATTTCAAATGATTTCCACCTTCCCAGTTACGCCTCCACAACTCCCACATCTCATCCCCCCTCCCACTTCCTCTTTGCCCCTACGAAGGTGCTCCTCCACCCATTCACCCACTCCCACCTCACTCCCTGAGGCATCAAGCCTCCCTCGCCTCCCATTGAGGTCAGATAAGTCCATCCTCTGCTACATATGTAGCTGAAGTCCTGGCTCCCTCTATGTATACTCTTTAGTTGATGGTTTAGTCCCTGGGAGTTCTGAGTGGTCCAGTTAGTTGATATGGTTCTCCTTATGGAGATGCAATCCCCTTCAGCTCCTTCAGTCCCTCCCCTAACTCCTCCATTGGTATCCCCAGGCTCAGTCTGATGGTTGGCTGTGAGTAACTGCATCTGTATTGGTTAGATGCTGGTAGAACCTCTCAAGGGACAGTCATGTCAGGCTCCTGTCAGCAGGCACTTCTTGGCATCAGCAATAGTGTAGGGGTGTGGATAGTGCAGATGGAATGGATCCCTAGGTAGGTGGTCCCTGGATGGCCATTCCTTCAGTCGCTGTTCCAGTTTTTGTCCCTGTCTTTCCTTTGGACAGGAACAATTCTGGGTTAAAAGTTTTGAGATGTGTGGGTG
>JADRCC010534663.1:1415-11569 GCA_019843855.1 Hylomyscus alleni
TAGAGGGAGAAGAGAGAGCTCTATATTATATGTCTTTGCATATGCACATGACATTCTCAAAAATGAAAAAAATTAAAGAGAAATTTTGGATAGAAAGATCATGACTATTCTAGCTCACTAAAAAACAGTGCGTAACAGTTTCATCATTCAAGGTTGGTATTAGAATTGCCAGGTGAAGTGATGGTGTTCAGATGGGACTGATCATAGAAGACTTCAAGGATAATCTTGTATATGTGTAGTGAGTATGTATATGGCGTGACCCTGTGTGTGCACATGTGCATGTGTGCACATGTACATTATTCTTTGGAGACAAGGTCTTTCAGTGAACTGGAGCTAGACTGGTGGCCAGTGATCCCCAGAAATGCTTCCATCTTCACCTCTGCAGCACTGGGGTTACAGGTGTTGTGAAGTCCATGCCCAGCATTGTTCAAGGAAATACTGGGAAATCTAATTCAGGTCCTCATCAGTGTGCATAAAATTTCCTCATGTCTTGCAGGGATCAAATATATGCCACTTGCTTCCATCTTCCCTTTACTCTTCACCATCTGTTACTCCAGAACTACTATATCTGGCTCCATTTTCTCACCCCTGTCTAAAGTCCCATACACTCTTGAAAACACTCCGCAGTTATCAATATATTGGCAACTCTATTTCTACCTCATTTGATCCATGACCAAATGTCTGACTTCGTATTTGTTGGTATTTGTTATGCTCTCTTATTAATTTTGGCCTGGGTCATATATGGACTCAACTAGGAAAGAGACCATAAAAGGTATTAATGAATCGCACAGTGCAAAGGAAGACTACAAGTAGAGTCACCGTTTAGAAAAACTAGATGCCTTCCATGGCATCTGTCCTTCCATGGAACTGACTTCAGAGTGACAAAAACCTTAAGCATTAGGGTAGGATGAATTCTCAAGCCAGATGAACTTCATAGGGAAAACTCTTGTGACAGAGTTCTACGAATCTTAAACATATGTTGAGAAAGTAGGAACTGATCACGAAGACCGCTAACCCAGTTGGGTTGACATCTTGCTGAACAATTCAAACCAGAAGCCACTTGATATGTCTGTTATTGGCAAACTGTGAAGGGTTCTAGAGCTTGCAAAACAAGTCAGTCTGCACTAAGTAAAAAGACACAGTGAGGCCAGCTGGGACAGAATGAAGCAAGGTTGCTAATTAGTCTAGAAGAAGCCAAGTGCCCACATTTTTTATGGACAGCTAATTACTAATGAAACAGTTTGAGCTACTGACAAGAATAACAGTAGAATAGTATCCTGGGTGTAGTATATGGTGGCCTTTGTCTTTATCAACTTTGAAAATATTCTTTTGTCCTTAAACTTAAAGCGTAGACTGCTATTAATAAAAATACACTTTGGAAGTCAACTATATATGTGTATGTGTGTGTTTGCATGTATATATGTGTATATATATATATATATACAATTGTAAAATCTGCAGTACTATGGGTTAGTAATCCATACTGAAGATTTTATTTTAAAAATACCAACTCTCTAAATACCTTTTCTCAGTTCATTTTTAAACATCCATCAATAAAAAGACTAAGTAGATGATTTTTTCTAAATGGTAAGGCCTATTTTTCTCTACGGAAATGCTCTTTCAGTCTGTTCATTTTTTGTGAAGAAAATACCCCTAAAGAGTTAACCACAGCTTAAAATCATTTTAACTTAAAAAAAACACACAAAAATAAAACAAAACTTTGGTGCACAACTTTGGATTGTGAAGGTCAGAGGGAAACTTACCAGAATTACTTCTCTCCTTCAACCATCTAGCTCTGAATGGTCCAAATAAGGTTATCAGGCTAGGGGAGCTTCCTTACTGTCCCTGCCTTAACTTACCACATTAAATCTGTAGCTGTTGTACTAAATAAATATTTGTAGAGAAATGAGCAAAGAGTAAAATGTACATATGCATAAAACTTCATATGCACTAGAATGATTTGATTTAACATTAAAAAACAATAATGATGCTGGGTGGTGGTAGCACCTGCCTTTAATCCCACAACTCAGGAGTCAATGGCAGGTGGATCTCTGTGAGTTTGAGGCCAGCCTGATCAACAGAGAAAGTTCCTGACCAGCCAGGGCTACCTCAGAGAATACTATTTCAAAAGAACCAAAAGCAAACAAGCAAACAAACTTCAACTATGTACAAGTCAGCCCTTTCCCTTCTTGTGAGATGAGGAAACTGAAGGCACAAAGAACACCTTCTCTTGGGAATCACAACTGGTTAGTGGCAGAACTAGGGCTCATTTCTAAGCCAGTCCATACAATATTCTTTGCATCCTAATGTTATTTTCATTCCCCCCTTAAGAGAATAATGAATTGCTTCTGTGGGGTTGATTCTGACCCGAGTCACATTAAATCAGCCACGTCTGACTTTGTGAAAATCTCAAATGCAGAAGGACAAAAATAAAGCATCTTTCATCCCCTCCCCACAGCCAAAATAATTGGCATATTTGGTTTTATTCAACAATGATGATTGCAAAGACAGAGAAAGGAAAAAGCTGTGCCTTCGAATTAGCTTGAATGTCTTAAATGTCAGACTCAATATAAAGGGGGTAAGCCGGCCTCGAGGAACTATTGCTACATAAATGGGAGAAAAAGAGATTTTCTTCTGCAGTGAATCAATAGAAGTTCATGGATCTGCAGATTTATTTGTTTCTCGCCCTGGTAACTGAAACCCCCTAATTACATTCACAGTGTACTTAGATATTGCATAGTAATTACTTGTGACAGACCCAACTTGATATAGATGGAACAAAGTAGATGAATATTTAGACCCAGCCATAGCGCTAATGACTCTGAGACCAGGTAACTTTTCTTTATGGGTGCAATTTATTTCAAAGTGCCTGTGAATTGTTTGTCTTCTTAATTAAAGGTTTGGCTGTATTTCCAAGGGGTTGTTAATAATGATAATGATGGTAGAGTCACTTATTAAATGTGTGATCCTGTTTGAATTATTCGTTATCCAGAGCCTAGTGTTTCTCATTTCTACAGATAGGTTTATGGTGGCACCTACCACGTATGGTTATTGTGATAATTAAAAGAGAGCATGCAGGTGAGGTTGTGCATGTGTGCTCACATAAAAAGCACTCAATAAATGCTAGGTATTATTACTGTTGTCAGCCACTCTAGGGGAGTTATTTTGTAAAACACTGTACTTCTATCGTTGTTGCCCTAAAACCTCAGTAAATTATTCTTTTCCACACACACCCTGGATGACTATATAATTTGTGGATATTTCTACCCAAAAGAACTTCCCCCAAAGAACAATGACTTATAGTTGAAAAGAAAGATCCCTCATCATATGGTTTTTAGAACACTCAGTTCAAACATAAAATTCAACAAATGCAAGATGTACTCTTTGCTCTTTATTTTCCAAGGAAGCAAGCTTCATTAATTGGATCAATTTCCTACTGAGCAAACTTAGATCATAAATATCCTCATTTAACATATTCTAAAATTTAGGCAGTCCTTCCCATTCCACTGAGTTGCTGTGAAGACCCAAATCATGATATATAGGAAAAAGTACTTATTTTTTTTAACTCCATGTCATTGAGAGGATTGGTTATTGATAGTCTCTGGAAGTCTACATTTGATACTTCCTTCAGAGCTCCATATAAAGGCATCTCTGAAATTTTTCCTGGTGTCTTTCAAATGTAGCTGGGAATAAGCTTTCTCTTGTCTTACTTTATTTCAGATGTTCCTCTTTGATACCTGAGTAACATACTTCGATGTAGAGTAGGAAGGTATACGTCATTGCTACAGCTATACTCCCAGAAGGAAAGGCCTGTGCCTGATTGGTCTGTGTCCCCCATAGGGCATGACCATGTATCCTATTTGCAGTAATGACTCAATATTGGATTAATGAGTAAACAAACTTGTGCAAATACCAAATACTTGTAAACAATACCAAATTCTGTGAATTATGTAGATACAGTAAAGGCAAATAAAGATACAGCAGTTTCAATGTTCAATTAACAACAAAATATTTTTGCAATTAGAAAGTAATTAGAAATTCACTTATGTTGTATCCATCCCATTACTCAGTGAATTAGCATATATTGAGCACCTTCCAGGAGCCAAATATTAGGCTCAGTGCTAGCATTTCAATTCAAGAAAACAAATATATCCACACTACGAAGCTTGCAGTCTTGAAGAAATAAGAACAAATTATGAAGTGATTCTATAACATGCTTTTGCAGATTAAACATTAGATCATTCTTTATAAAAATAGGTCAAAGAAGAGTTCTTGAGTCCCATTCGTCAGTTATTAATTATAGCACTGTGGTCACTGTTCATTAAATTGAATTTGGCTATTGATAGTAGGTCAGGCAAATTGTTTTCTAGTTAAAATAATTACTTAGCTACTGAGTGAAATTTGCTTTGAATTACTTTTCATAAGCACAGGTAATTGGGCATGTCTTGCTCAGTTATAAATACACATACCAAAGTGCATTGATCTTCTTCCATTGGTAATGAGTTTTGAAGCCCATAGCTTTGGTGCTTAAACTTACTTTTCTTCGCTTATTGAAAAGTCCAGAGGGCACAAGCAATCTTCAGAGAATGTTTCCACATAATAAGAAAAAAATTAACTAATGAAATTTCTGGACATACATCTTAATTCAAAAAAAAAAAATCGTAAGCAATTCTGACATGGATCCAACCAATATGATTGAAAATGCATTTCTTGGTTATTGCCCTGTGTCTGACCTATGTTGAAGAAAAAAAATTTTCTTTAATAATTCAAACTAATTTATTGCTGTTAACTCCAGAGCAACAGGAAGTAGCTCGAAAGTCACATTATATATATTTAAATGTAGATGTTTGAATATTTATGATGTTTTGAGATATTTCTACCTAGTGGACCATTTGATTGAAATGATTTAAAAATAGTCATTATTTTGTGGACTTCTTTGTGATTAGAACATTGAAAAATCCACTCTCAGCAAGATCCAACAAATAAAACAAATGACTCTAGTTACCATGTTGCACAATAGATCCATCAAAATTCTTCATTGTATCTAATTGAAAAGTTTCCATTAACCAACATATTGATAACCTCACTTTGTCACCCTTTCTCAAACCAACTTTCTAGTCCCCATTTCTAGGAATTCATCTTGTTTTTAGACTTCTCATATAAGTGATATTATATGGTTTACCTTGCTTAGCCCAGAATTATTTTGCTTAATAGAGAGTTCACTAGTTATTTTACTTAATGAAACCTTGTCACCAATATCTAGATTTTCTTCCTTTTTTCTTTTTTGTATCCTACTATGTATATATACCATATTTTTTTCTATCCATTTCAAGGTCCCTAGACACCAAGGGTGTGCTTCTTTGTCTAGACCAGCATAAATCAGTGTTCATGTAAGTGGAAGTTCAGGTATTTATTTGATATTCTTATTTCATTTGTATCCTGTGTATATCTAGTAGTGGCATCACTGGATCATGTGATAGATCTATTTTTCACGTGTTTTGAGACACTGCCATGTAGGTTTTCATAATGGTTTCACTAGTTCATAAATGTGCCCTAAGAGTGCCAGTTTTCTTTTCTCCCTAATTCTCTCTAGCACTTAGCCATTATCTTTTTGTTGCTAGCATCATAAGAGATGTGAATATTTCATTGTAGTTTTAAGATGCAGTTATATGATTATTATTGATATCAGCAATTGTATATTTACATCTTTATGTTTTTGTTTTGGGGTGTCAAGAATATTTCTTTTTTATAACTTTCTGCATGTTTAAATTGAGTTATTGGTATTCTTACTGCTGAGTAGATTAAATTCTTTATTCTTTTTGAATATTAACTTTATGTCTTGAGGGGCTACATTTTAGAGATGAAGAACAGATCCTCCTAGGCAGGAGAACTGTCCATCCTATGTCCTCATTCTCATAACCCCTCCTTTGTGCAATCAGTCATAATGTCTACACCTCTGCATTGGAGATTATTGAGAAATGTGCACAATGATTACAATGCCTTGACACTACTTTTATTTTCCACATTAGGTGAAGAATAATGCATAGATTCCAAACCCTCAAAGCTGCATCTTTTAATATATATGAGGAACATGGCATTTTCAAATGGTATAATGTGAGTCAACCTGTTAGCAATAGTGTTGGGCAGGACATGTTTATGGTCAGACAAGGCAATAAAGGATAAAGAGACATTTTGGTGGCTGTTATCACTCCTAGACCTAAACTATCGAGAGAAAACATTTTTGTCTTTTTGTTGTTATAGAAAAAATACCTTAGGGAGACTATTGACAAAAGAGAGGTTAGTTTTGGCTTAAGTTTCTGGAGTGACATGGTATAGGTCATCCATCTGGTCATGCCATTTTGCTTCCAGCATCCAGAGGGAACATAGCTTATCAGTTACTATGAGGGAGAGAGTATGCTACATGTATTTGTCTCCTCTGGTCTTTCTTCCTCTTCTTATAAAGTTACAATATTCAGGCACCAGAAATTCACCCTAATGATGTTAATTTATCCTAATCAATTATTGAAGGCCATAATTACATAATCCATGGTCTGACTACCTGAGAATGAGGATGGAATTTTAACACAGGAAAGTTTGGTGGCCATCCAAACCATATTTAAACTATACAAGGCATGACTGCTAGCATCCAGATACCAAATGTTGCTATAACTGGGAGAGGGTTGCCCAATAGGACATTCATCAGTCTTGACAGAGTACCCAGGGAAAGCTGATATCTGATCTCACTTTTTTCCCACTCCCTTCCTTCATACATGCTTCCCACTGGAGCAAGATGGGTTTCCCAGAGCACAGGAATGAAAGGAGAATGGATGAAAAGAATGAAACTATCTACTACATGTATATATTTAGGGGCTTTCCTGACATACACGTATGATGCATGGACATACATGCAGAAAAGTGGCAGTCCTTTGGAGAAGGTTCACAGGTATCGTTCACTTAATATCCATGAAACCTTTTGAAGATGAGCTTCCTTCTTCCCATGTGATGAAACAAAAGGGTGATAAAACGTTGTGTTCACAGAAGCCTCCTTTTATGCTGGATCATCAGACCTCTTTTGAAGTTTTTTTGTGTAAAGAGTGGTTCTTCCTAGAAGAGAAAGAAGCTAATATCCACAATAAATGGGTTAGAAGGTGAAATCACCAAGTTGGAGAGAAATGACCGAAAAGCAGAGGTCAAGAGGTTCTTAGTAACTGTGTAAGGTATAATATCATCACAGGGACAAATTAAAGACAGGGTGAGAGACGAGAAGGTCGCAGCAGTTCATCGGCAGGCTACATTGGATGCTCTTTAATATTCCTCAAGAAACTTGGATGAGGAATGTATTGGCTTTGTATTTTTCTTTGCTCATTGGTGTGTGCCTGGGCTGAACTGAACCACATGGCCTCTGCATTGCCTGGGGGCTACACTTCCTGGTTTTTTTTTGACAGAGATAAAATTAAGTTCATTGCCAAAGATCACACACTCCGAAAATGCTAGGTTGTTGCTCTTGCCAAAGTGTATTGTCTTGAGACACATTCATCTCAGCTTAGCTTTGGGTTGAAGTCACCTTTACTGAATTTGTTGATTGATAGTTTCCTGGGGCAGGGTGACTTTAAGGCATGGTGAGTGTAGTGTACCTTTTCTTTATGCTCAGTCAGATTAGTCTTTTATATTCCTTTTGCATAGATTAGTAATGGTCAAGTGTTGTTGAATCATTCAGATGAATAGTTCTATGATTAGATCTGCTTCTTTTAGTGTTTGTTTGGTATAATGTCAAGGTATCCTTTAAAATAAGACCTGGGTTTACTTTTTTCCTTCAGTCCATTTAATGATGACTTTGATTTTCTAAGAATATTGTACTTCTAATGGCCTCTAATTGCTCTTACTGCCCTGTTTGAGACCTAGGACGATCACTGTCGTACATGTCACCTGCAGTCCACTCTACTTCCTCTTATTCATTGCTTTTATAATTAGAAAACATTTATTAATCATGTAGGTTTGCTCATTTTTTTTAAAAAAATAAAGCAAACTATATTTTGTTCCTGAGATACGGGGGCAATTTAAACAACAGTGTAGGTGTGTAGGAATGACTAACAGAAAATTTCTGTGGTATTTGGACCTCTGGACTTTTCTTCCCCTAAGGCCCCCATCAGTTCCTCTTAATTCTTTCTGCCTCCTCCCGAGACCTAACTTACTTTCACTGCTACGCCTTTTCTTATTCTGATGTGATTGCTTAAAGCTGGCTTTTAGTTTTCTTGTTTATTCTAACTTTGGTGCTTAAATGTTTTCTCCTTGGTTACATGGTGATAACAGAATTTAATTTAGTCTTACACCTGACATCATCCCAAGCCAAAATGGATGCATTTGTTCTTCTTCATCAAGATCACCTACCATACCCACAACTGACAGTTCAAACCTAAAGCCAATGTCTGAATTCTGGCTTGAAGACTTCACTAATGGGTCTGATTTCAGATGAGTTATTGAAACCACCTGGATTTCAGCTTTCCCATCTCTAAAAGAGAACAATAAATATGCCCCTCTTATACTTGCTTGGAACATTAAATAAATTAACAAATCTATAGTATTTGGGAGAGTGTCTGACACACAGCTTTCCATCATTCCTGATCCTTGACTTTTAAGGTACATGAACTTGGTTGTGTTTGACTTTAAAAAAAAAGAAGTTATCTATCGACTTAGTTTATATGTATTTGTGATTGTGTTTGTGAGCTAATGTGCATACAGGAGTGAGGGCGTCAGAGTCACTGAAACTGGAGTTATTGTAAGTGTGAGTCAACATGGAGATTCTAAGGACTGAACCCAGATCTTCTCTCTACAAGAGCAGGGCATACTCTTAACTGATCCTTTTCTCCAACGCCTAAGCTATTTTATTTTTATGAGCATATTTTTTTTCTTTTTGATACGCATAAAGTAGGGGTAATGATAGAATTCTGGTAATAATTTCCCCCAATTCTTAAAAGTGGCACAATACAAAGTTTATCATATCTTAAAATATTTGAATTCCACATGTGTAAAGGACATAACTAGGCTTTGACTAATAAAAAGCATCCATGATTGTGGCTATTATTTGGAACATTTTTTATCATTTGTGTTCATTTATGGAAATGAACTGCTGCCACAACTTATCAAGGGGCATCAAGTGAGAACTTTAATAAGTCAGTATTCTTCTTGTACATATGGTTCCTGGGGATTAAAGCAAAGTTATCAGGATTGGTGGTAGTAAGGCCCTTCATCTGTTCCAGTTTCTCACTAGCCTGCATTTCATATTTTTAGAAGAAAAAAAATCACAAAGAAAACAAAGGCAATAAGGAAACATAGGAGAGAAAGCTTTGTGTTGGGTAAAAGGAGCACTAATAAGAAAGTATTAGATCGAAATCTGCAATGAGACTAAATTAAAGGAGTTTTGAAATGACTTTATCCACCAACCAAATTTTATTTTATTCATAATGATTGCTTTACTTCCCCACGAAAGTAGTTTATTTAACAATCAAAATACATGGTGGCAGAAAACAGTCGTGTGTTTTCCAGCTTCCATGATGTTACTGACAGCTCAGGGGAGCATCAGATCAGCATGAAGGAATACAGTCTGTTCCGCTAACTTCTTAGGATTCTAGTTAGAAGACAAAGATTTAACACAGCTTAAGCAGTGCTAATTCCCAACCTCCCCAGTGCTGCAACCCTTTACTACAGTTCCTCATGCTCTGGTAACCCCAACGATAAAATTAGTTAACAGATACTTCAAACTGTAACTTTGCTACTGTTATGAACTGTAATTTACATGTCTGATTTGCATGATATCTGATATGTGACCCTAAAGGGGTCACGACTCACAGGTTGAGAGCCACTCTCTGCCTTAGAGAGTAGGTCTGATCTGTTGCTAAGTGCACATGAGAAGCAGCTTTAGCTGTTTGAAAATTGAGTATCAATTTCTAACTTCTATTAGCAAGTGTAATCACATACCATATGACCAGATTCTCAAATCTCAAAGAAATATCTCAGAACAAGTTTCATCTTGTTTTCCCAATAGCTTAATATTATTAGTTTTGCCTATGTAAAGTTGAAACAGAAGCAGATAAAGAAACATGAAGCTGTGCTCTACAATAAGGACCTATAGTATTAAAAAAAAAAAAAAAAAAAAA